>JADRCH010000109.1:7436152-7452503 GCA_019843965.1 Rhynchomys soricoides
GTGTGTGTGTGTCTGTGTGTGTGTGGTGTGTGTGTGTGTGTGCGTGTCTGTGTGTGTGTGTGTGCACCTTCCCTCTTTTGAAATAAAGACACATGCACTCTTGGGGGAAGACACTATGCCACCTCTCCAGGCCTTCATTGAACTGTGTGTGGCAGGAAACAGGGAAGAGAAGAGGAGAAGCATCAGTTGCTCAATCCAGCATGATTGGTGGATGTTGATGTATGCTTGTGGTGGTGGTGGTGTGTGTGTACCATTGCCATGCTTTCCAGGTTGTCACTTAGGGCCACAGACCTCCTTAGTACTTTCACTTCAGAGCAGGACAACAGCTGGCTTCTGAGAGCTTGACTCATTTTCTTCTCTGTAGGACTTACTGCTGATAGGTGTAGAACAAAGCGGCCTGTGAGCACGCCCTTAGCATCTGACTATAGAGATAAGATGGGAGTCCGAGACGTTAATAAGATAGAAAAAGGAAAAGCAGGATTTAATGATGGTTCTGGACTTGTTCTGGGACATCACAGTCTACTGAAGTGTTATTTTAATACATGGCTGGGGAGTCCATCCCCTGACACCCCAAATTCATACTTCTGTTTCTTTACCAGCTCAGCGGTCAGGATGAGGAATCAGACACATGAGACCTGGATGGTGGGACACAATCATGACTTGGAGTAGAAGCAAGTGACAGGAATGTTCGAGCTAACTTACTGAGTTTACATGTAGCTGAGGTCAGAGGGAGCCCTGTGTCTTTCTTAAGGTCACAGAGCAGTCCTTACAGAACCAATGCAAACCTGAGCTCTGTGCCCCCGGAGTGAAGGTTTTTTGTAAGGCTTCAGAGAAGCACCTACCCCAGGCTGAGAATTTTCAAGCATAGTTGAATACTTAGTGCACAAACCATGAGACTCCACACAGATGTCCCTACACAATCATCAAATCTGGGGACAAAGTGATATTTACAACCCTGTTTCTCTGTCGTTCCTCTTGCCAGATTCCCTGCTTATTATCAGAGGGCTCCGTTAATGCTTGACAGACCCACTCCTTGTGTGGGTGTAGTCTCTCCAGATATTTCTATGACATCCTCAGACATCAGGATGATCAGGATGTCGATAAAACAGACTGGGAATCAAAAAAGAAGAGACCTAGAGAGGGACAGAGGGAGGGTTAATGGAGGGAGGGAGGAGGGGGGGAAGCAGAGGGGGGGAGGGGAGAGAGCACATCAGAGAGGCGTCTGTGCCTTGTGATTTGGAAGAAAAAGCAAGAGGAAGTGCGTTAGGGCTGAGGGTGACTCAGAGAGGAAAGTAGAGAGAAAAAATGCATTTTCATCCATATGGACACAGGAGTGACAGGAAATGCAAATCAACATCTGGGGTCAAAGAGCACCGTAAATGTTCGTGTCTGTGCAAAGTAAGATGGAGTTTTCTTTGGTACTTTCAAGTTTCCAACCTGGAGAAGGGGACAGAACCCCCTGTTCACCAAGGCAGGAGTTCAGGCTTAAGCCACTCAGCCCAGCCTGGCGTGTATGCTCTGTGGTTAAGTCCCGAACTTTCTAAATGGAGGAGATGGAAGCTGTGGACTAAGGCCTACACACCTGGGTAAAGTTTCCTAACTGAATTATCTGTGAACAACGCTTTCCTACTCATCTTCCTTATGAACGTGGTGCTTAATTCTTAGGGGTCAGAGTGAGGTCAGGGTGCATGACCCCTTCTCTTTCTTAACAGTGTTCCGCAAAGTCCTTATACAAAGCTACACAACTGACACAGAAGCAAGCAATGGAGAGGAATAAAAAACCCACAGGGGAAAACGTTGAGTGGTTAAGAAATCAATGAATCTTCTACTGTGTTCCACAGTGTCTCAGAATTTTGGGATACTAAAGTGAGTACCCTTGCAGCGTTTGAGATTTTGCCATGGATACATGCTGATTTGGGAACTGAGGTGTAACAAAGCTGGAGGCAATGTTGCCACTGGCTGGCCACTCTGCTCTGGTCAGGAGGAACAATGTACCTGTTTTCTTCTTCTTCTTCTTTTATTTAAAGTCTAAAGAATGTTTATAGAAACAAAAAATGAACCCCTTTTAACTTAAAAAAAAAAAACAAAAACCCATTTCTTTAAAACAGAGAAACGATGTTTTAAAGTTACAATACTTAAAATCTATAATAGTGCTGTCCAAAATCTGTGACAGCAGCTGCTCATTGCCTTCCTCCTGAGACACGGAGCAGATATAATGGTAGTTCTGACAGGAAGAAATGCGTATGCAGAGTGAGAGACGAAAAACACCATTAGCTTCTAAGGGTGTGTAGGCAACGTAAAGTTAGTGCATCAAAAATACCAAAACAAGATAAAAATGAAAATCCATGTTGATGAGGCCGCAGGAGAAGGACAGTGGATGGCTGGGAACGTTTGAATTGTTAAGGATCTCTGGCATTACCAAACAAACCTGTAGGCAGAAGGTATGTTTAAAAAGAGTTATGCCTATGACCCCAGCGTTTTGGAGGTTGAGGCAAGAGTGTTTCAACTTTCAGGTCAGTTTGGGCTGCACGGTAGGCTTGAGGACAGCCTGAGGTACACAGGACTATCTCAGGCAAGCAATCAAACAGCAACAAAATTGCTCTTATGCTCTGTACATCCATCACAACACGTGTAACATACTAGATATGCAAACACCCGAGGGATAGAAAGATTGGTGGATGGATGATTCCTTTTTAATTCTGTTATCTGTTTATTCTGCTTGAGGTTCTATGTGACAAGGAACTGTATGAGCATTTCACTGTTATCTATAATGAGAAGATATAACATTATATGTAATGTTACAGATGCCCAGAGCAGGATGGTCCATCCATATCATGAACTCTTGCACATGCAGGATTAAGTCTTCCTAGTCCCTGGGCAAATGGCATAATTAGGGAATCTCTTGAGGACTATTGGACGTGCACTTGATAGTGAACAAACCACCACAAGAGACACTGAAAATACCCTTGCCCTCTCATCCTTGAGATCAGGGCAGAGGGAGGGGTCAGTCAAAGAGCATCAAAACCAACTAAACACATTTCCTTACATTCTTGGCCAAGAGGTGTTGAGAGCTCTTGACTCTTCTCCTGGATGGACTGGACACTGAAAGAGATAAAGAAATGGTTTTAGAAAATGCCTGTAAGGCTACAGTACAGACCTCAGGGTGTTTGTCCCAGTTGTGGGGCTACTGAGAAGGGAGGGGGAGAAGAAGCAGAGTTCTACGGGGGTGTCACTTGGCTTGACTACAGCCAAATTTCAATAACACCATCCACAATAGCTAAAGGTAGTCAAGAATCTAGTGCCCGTCAAGAGATGAATGGATAAACAAACATGGTATGCCCAAACACTGGAATATTGTTCATCCTTAAAAAAGTAAATAGAACATAAATGAACCTTGAAAAGATTGTGCTAGGTTAAATGAGACACAACAGAAGAGCTGTTTCATGCTCTCAAGTCTGCCTATATGAAATATCTAAAGCAGTCGACTTCATAGAGACACAAAAGAGACTGGTCATTCCCAGGGGCTGGGGCTGGAAGAGTGGAGCATTACTGTTTCAGTTTAGGCCAATGAAAAAGTCAGATTGATGGTAGTTCTGGTGCGCAGCACTCTGAATGTGCCTGTATACCTGTGTGGTAAAATGGTAACATGTATAAGTTACAGTGTATATCCATATATAGTGTTACCTATATATACACACATACATGTATATATTGCCATAATTTAAAAGCAGCATAGTAGCGAAAGGTATAGCTTAGCTGTGAGAGTGTCTGCCTGCCATGCATGCAGTTCTGGGTTTGCCCCTCGGTACCACATAAAACCCGGTGTGTTGGGTCATACCTGTAATTTCAGAACTTGGGAAAATGGAGACAGGAGTAAGAATAGGAGTTCAAAGTCACCCTTCGCTACATAGTGAGTTCTAGCTAGCCTGGGCTAACAGAGGAGACCCTATCTTGGGGAGAAAAAAAGACCTAAACTAAACCAATTATCTACTAAAAAGTTACAGTGCTTGGCTGGGTCGAGATAGGGATCTTACTAGAGTAATAGACACAGTCCTCAGCTCTGGTAACAGTGTCCCTCCCTCCTTTTCAATTCTATGAGATCAGCTACTCGAAGTTCCTCACATCAGGAGAACGTACACACGTTTGGCCTTGTATGTTTCATGTCACCCTATTCCCAGTCATATACCATCCATATTGCTATGATCTAATGGAACCAAAATCCTACTATGTCTCCATCCTGATTAGAACGGAATTGATTCCTTCCTCCTCCTCTTTTCTTTTACCCTTTTTCTTTTCTTTTCTTTCTTTCTTGTTTTTTTTTTTTTGAGAAGTGGTTTCTCTTTGTAATCCTAGTTGCCCTGAAACTCACTTTGTAGACCAGGCTGGCCTTGAACTCACAAAGATCTGCCTGCCTCTGCCTCCCGACTGCTGGGATTAAAGGTGTGCACCACCACAGACTAGCTGGAACTGGCTTTTTAACACACATCACAGGAGTGACGTTAGAGTGCTGTCCCCTTTATCTTCTGCAAAGCCCTTGTAGCTGTGAAGCCAGGGACTCCAGCTTCCTCCAGTTGCGTGTGAATCTGAACTTGACAGGCTAGGCAGTTTTCTCACTCTCTCAAGCCTCACTTTCTTCATGTGTCACACTAGAGGGCTATGCCAAGGATTAAATGAACCAGCCTTCATGAAGCCCTTGCCCAGAACCTGGCAAAGAGCAAGTACCAGATGAAGGCACGAGGAAGAACCAGGTGTAATGGTTTCCTGTGGAAGGCTGCAGCTTCTGATTCAGCTAGGATCTCTTCTTGCCACCCATCTCATTCCCTCCTGTTGGCCCCTGGCTCCCCACCCCTTTTCTGTGGTACTTGTTAGAAGTAAGTTCTGGTGTAACTTCTGAGTGAAACAGTTTATATCTTCAGAAGTTACCATGAGTTGTCTCTTTAACACGTATTCCCTGAAAGGGCTCTTTGTCTCTAGAACTGAAGAGGTCTAAACTTGGCTGATGGTTTATATCTTTAAGATGAATTAAAATTGCTATAATATTTTCTATTGCCAATGTTACAGGGTCAGTTAAACAGTGTGGTGATCAGGCTGATCCCAACCCAGGTACATTGGAGAGAGAAGTGGTAAACGGGTATGCTAATGGCTCAAGTTGAGCCTGGTGGTGATGGGTGGTCAGCTTCAGCTCCACTCTGAGATGCCATGCTGCATGGATCCCACAGCATTGTGAGATTCCAGGGACACAACAGTCACTCAGTTGATGGAAGAATGGCAGCCTTGTTGTGTGTGTGTGTGTGAATGTGTGTGTGTGTGTGTGTGTGTGCACGTGGTGTGGTATATGTCCTTGTTAGTGTGTATTGTATGGCACATGTACTTGTTAGTGTGTGGGTGTATGTGTTTTGGCACATGTACCCATTAGTGTGTATGTATGTGTGTGTGTGGTATACACACTTGTTAGTGTGCTTGTACACGGGTAGGTACTTGTTCGTGTGTGTGTATGTGTGCATTGTGTGGTATATGTCCTTGTTAGTGTATATTGTGTGGCACATGCACTTGTTAGTGTGTGGGTGTTATATGGTGTATGTACTTGTTAGTGTGTGTGTGTGTGTGTGTGTCAGTGTGTGACACTGAATGGCTTTTCATTCATTTTTTCATTGGTTTCTATCTTCACTTTATTATCACTATTATTATTATTATTATTAATATTATTGTTGAGACAGATTTCTCATTGAACTCATCAACTGATAGCTCATCAATTTGTCTAACCTGCCTGCCAGTGAGCGTCAAGGATCTGTCAGTCTCTGCCCTCCTGCTGCTGGAGTTTGGACAGGTGCCACTTACCCAGCTTTTTACATGGTTCTGGGATCTAAACCCGTCTCCTTGAATTTGTGAGGAAGCACCTTGCTTACTGAGCCAAAGCCCTGCATTCTTTTTTGAGACAGGGTTTTATTACGTAGCCCAGGCTTGCCTGGAGCTCATGATTTTCCCACCTTATCCTATGAAGTGCTAGGACCACAGATGTGTACTGCTACACCAGGTTTAAGGCTTTCAGTTGTAACTACTATGCTATCTAGGCTATACTGCCTGCACTGCCCACTTAGCCTGTTCTAGGGAGATTGATCATTAGTGCCTATGGCTCATACATAGCCTCCAGGAAATGGCCCACTCAGGGGACTCAGACCTTGTCAAGCCAACTTGTGTTCTGCAATTCTTTGGCCAACCTGTAATAAGGGTTATTTGTTGCTTTCATACACAGTGATTTAGGATTGAGAGCATCATCTTGTCCATGGGAGCCCTCTGCTCAAAGGCTCTTGAGAGGCCCCAGGGTGAAGCAAGGTATGGAAAGACGTGCCCCACCCACTGAGGCCTCTACAAAAGCTGCAAATAATCCTTCCTAGAAAGTAACTCCCCAGCAGTGAAATATCTATGAAAACCTAGTTTAAGGCACAATGATGGATGAATATAGAATCAAATATTTATCTTTAACTAAACATATTCATGGCTACACATGCAGGCTGAAAACTCAAATCGCTTTGTATGTGACTTGTTTAATAGTGTGTGATTGGACCAGCTCCAGTATAGCTGTTCTATGTTATCAGTCTATGTATTCCCCATGATATCCCCATGATAATCCTGGGAGCCAAATCCCGTTTTTCTCTTTTACAGAAGTAGAAACTCATGCCATGAGAGGTTAAGTAGTTGGTCCAAGGCCACATAGTACAGAACCACGTTGTCAAGGACTTTTTCTCCCTTGCTTTTTACAAGAAATAGACATACTTTTTCTTTTCTTTTGAGAACAGTGTGCTGCTCTATGCCCAGCTGGCCTTGGACCTGACCACCCTCAGCTCTCTTGGGTTATAGGCATGAGCCACTCTTCTCAGTGAACAGACATACTAATGTCTTTACTTTCCAAAAGTTAACAACAGGGTTAGACCCCTTCTCACTGTCTCCAGCCCTCCTTCCATCCTTCTCCGGGGCTACTGAGCTCACTGATTTTATAACACATGGGCCCTTCTAGTCTTGTTTTCATGCGTTGCTTCAAAAATGCACCCATAAGCACTATGCAGAATTCTTATAGTCCCAAGTATGCCACTAAGCATAGATAAATTTTCAGCTTGCTTTTTCTTCCCCACTCAACATTGATCTACAGGTCTTGTGTGATAGCTCAGTGGTATAGCTCTTGCTTCCCCTGCATGGGCTCCTGGTTCACCTTAGCAATGAAACCTTCAACCCCAACCCGAATAAAACACCCCACAAAAACAAAAGGTAGAGATAAAGTAAATGAAAAGGCCACTCCCATGCACACAGATCTAATCCATTCCTCTTTAGAAAGGTTGACTTTCAGAATCTCCAGAGAGAATTTAAACTCCTACACATGGGCACACTCCCAGCTCCCCCCTTCCCTCCCTCTCTCTCAGTAGTAGATGTTGAGAACTCAATTTATGTTTAGCTGTCTGTGTCCAGGCTGAGTCTTGATCTCCACCCCCCCCCAACCCCCCAAGCAAGGCACCTGTCCGTGACTGCCATCGGAGGGAGGAAGAAAAACAGAGAATTGTTTGTATGTGGGCTCCCAGCACCAGCAAACATCCAAACCATTTCAGCCAAATATCACAGTCAAGGCAGGGGTAAGCCTGTGCCACAGCAAGGCAAGGGGTTGCCAGGCCAGAACAATGTCGAGGTAAAGTGCTCTGTACTGGATCACCAGTACTCCCTTCAAATGCAGCCTCATCAAAGCCCCGTGCCCGGAACCAGAGGTTATAAAGTCTAGCTTCCCATTTGGTATTCCTTTTGGTGGTATCAGGCGAGATGACCCTCCTATGGATAAGTCAGCCTGGGGTCAGTTTCATTGCCTTTCTGGGTGTTTGGCCAGCTGGGAGCCTTTCCCCTCCCAAGTCAGATGGACTTGGCTTTGGAACAGCTGATTTTCCCTTCAGAACCTGCTTTTCGACTGGAGACAATGAAAAAGCTTATCAGGCCGCCTTGCAAATTTTGTTTCCATCTCTGTCCCTTTAACAATCACTTATTGTCCCTGTCATTGAGCCTGCTGGGTTGCCCGTTTAGAATGAAGCGAAGCAGGAAGGCTATGCTGTCCTTGTCCCCGCCTTAATAGATTGTTTCCCTATGATTGATGTTTATCCTTGTGCTCCTCTTCAGAAAAGGGGGACATCAAATATCATCGAAACAGAGAGGCCAGCAGACCTCGGGACCGAGGGTACAACGGACTAGTAGTTTACCTTAGCCCAACACAGCACCGGGTCACCTCCCGCATAAGATGCCACAGTAGGGGACGCCAAGGGCGATTGTTACGATTATTACTCACCCTTGGACGGAATCACGGTGGTGAAAACTTCAATATTCTCGTCACTGCAGCTGTAGATCTGATGCATGGTCTCAGCCTCCTGCCCTGCAGGGTGTCCGGCAGCCGGTGGCCTCTCTCTGGAGTCCTAGTCCCAGGGTCTCCTAAGCCAGTCTGGCTCTGGGATTATCGTGCAGGTCCACAAAAGGCAGGCTGCCTGTGCCTCTCATGATAGTCTCACGGCAGCACCTCCTTTCCTAATCCCAGCTGTCTTTCTTTCTTCTTCTTTTTTTAAATGAATCCTATTATTACAGACCTTTGATTGAACACGGAGCCTTCCGTCTCTCCCCCTCAGCTAGGATGTACTTAACATTTTTATTTTGCCGTGTCTGCCGCAGTGAATTTGGAAGTCTTTTGTGAAGTGACGAAGTGAATTCGCCTACTCGGTTAGCGCACAGCTTGGCTGGAGGATTTCACAGAAGAGGGAAAGAGGAAACGTCAGTTTTGCTATCAGTGTGCTCCGGTCTCATTCCAGAAAGGAAGGGCTATTTCCCCTCCGCGAGAACTGGATCTTCATTTGTCATATGTTAATTCTGCGCCCTTCAGAGTTTCTATTTTAAATAAAAGGACTGTTTTTCCACCACATATTTTCCTCAATCCACTTTGACAACAAGGCTTACATTTCAGGAGGTGAGCGTTTAGAGTTTCGTTGTACAGCCCTGCAGGTGTGCATAGTCATGCAACAGGCAGTGCACACACCAAAGAACCCATTTATAGGATAGTTATATTTTGTTATCTTCTATATTGGAATGCACTTATTGCCTCATAGTTTTTATGTTGTAGAGTCTATGCTATATTTTCCTCATAGAATATTTCACAGTGCATTTATCTCCCAATAAATGTCATGGCTGCTATACATTTCATAAACATATGTAAGCATATATATTTTATCCAGTCCCACTGTTTTTTACTTTGCTGCACAGTTTCACATCATAAGACTGATGGAGTATAATGATGTTAACAGTGACAGCTGCAGTGATAGCCAGGGAGCTATGATATCTATGATATCACTGAGTAGCTATAACTAACCAATGGCTCTAGC
Source organism: Rhynchomys soricoides (assembly GCA_019843965.1). Classification (NCBI taxonomy): domain Eukaryota; kingdom Metazoa; phylum Chordata; class Mammalia; order Rodentia; family Muridae; genus Rhynchomys; species Rhynchomys soricoides. Next base: position 7,445,548 of record JADRCH010000109.1, read on the forward strand.
TATTTATTATTTTACCATAGTATACTCAAGAAACTGAAATATGAAGACTAACTTTTCTGGTGATTAAAATAGCTAATTTTTGTCAAAACAGGATTTAATCCCTAGATTGAATGAAAAGTTAATGAACCAACTCCTCATATTTTCTCTCTCTCTCTCTCTCTCTGTGTGTGTGTGTGTGTGTGTGTGATGCTGTAACCCAGGCTGACCCTGAACTCATAGCCTTCCAAATGTAGGGATTACAGGTATGCACAACTCTGTTCTATTAATTTTTTAAAAAATTATTTAATGTGTATGAGTGTTTTGCCTGCATAGGACAACAGATACCCTGAACTGGAGTTACAGGTGACTGCGACCTGCTATGTGGATGCTGGGAATAAATTCCTAGTCTTCTAGAAACTATATGTTTCCATGTTCTTAACCATGGAAACATCTCTCCAGCCTCTTTGTGTTTCATTCTTTAGTCTTGACTTGACTTGCCATTCTTTAACCTTGGGTGAACCTAGTTCATCACATTTTAGATGTGGAGTTGTGTCTACTGATATTTCTGTACTGGACAAATGTTTGTTCCCTAGGTAGTTTTCAGTACTTCATCTCTTTCTCTGAGAATTGCACTATCATAGAGAGTGCCTGTGGGTAGCCATGTTTGCTCTATCTGGACTTATCTCTCAGGCCACATTTGATTGAGCCGAGGTGAATGGTTAGTCCTACATGCTGCTTCCTGCATACTGAAATGGGGCTTTGGTCTAGGGAAAGAAGAAAGGTGTGAACTTCAATACCAGAGATATGATCTGGGCTTATGAATCCCAATCCCAACAGTATAGGCTGGGGCAAGAGGATCACAGCCTAGGTAATATAGAGAGTTCAAGGCCAGAGTGAGCTACATAAACAGACCTTATCTCAAAGATTAGCAAAACATAAGAAATGGGATGGGCCAGCAAGATGACGCAGAGGGGAAATGCTTGTTGTGCAAGTCTGAGGGCCTTACTCACTCCCCAGATCCCACAGTGAGAGAGGATAACTGAGACCCTAAGTGTCCTCTGACCCCTATATGCATGCATGCATGCATCCACACATGTTGCTACACACGACAAGAAAATGGTAGCAACAGTGGACTGGATGGGCTCTGTACCCTAAATATAAATCCCAAGTAAAGAGTTTTAGTGGAGGAGGGTAAGTGCCTCCTCATCAAGACCCACACTCGTGTGCGTGGTCATGCACACATTGACTTGAGGCCAGGGTAGGTACCAGCTAGGTGTGAGGCAGTGTGTTGTGCATGTGTGTTGGGGGCGGGGTGTGTGGTTGAGGTGGAGCATAAAGAAGCAGAGATAAGGCAAGAAGAAGGTACTGCCCACTTCTGCCTTGCCTCTGGGTCCCGTGGCTTTCTTCTCGTGGGCTCAGTAAGGTGCCCAGTCTTATATGACAGCTTTCCTTCCAAGTAAGGTTAAGTAGATGTCAGTCCTTTTCAATGGAAAAGTTTACTCTTTGAAAGACCCCTTGATATGTATTAAGTATATATTTTATAGCTTTTAGAGTGATTAAATTTCCAGATTCTGCCAAACTTAAAAGGGGAATCTACTGTGATAGAATCAAAGATGCAGAATTACATTAACAAACTTGAATGGTTGACTGGAATGCACGAGATAAAATTTAGCAAAAGGAAACAAGCATCTGACCCATGTGTTTGTTAAAAACAGTGGATTCCACCGGGCAGTGGTGGCACACACCTTTAATCCCAGCACTCGGGAGGCAGAGGAAGGTGGATTTCTGAGTTCGAGGCTAGCCTGGTCTACAGAGTTGAGTTCCTGGACAGCCAGGGCTACACAGAGAAACCCTGTCTCGAAAAACCAAAAAACAAAAAACAGTGGATTCTGATTTAGTAGCAATTTATTAATAAGAAATCTGAGGTTTTAGTAAACTAAAAGCTTAATGAGCAGCACTATTTGAGCACAGGCACTAAAGCACACAGATGAAGACCTGAGGACCTCATCACTGACAGCAATCAAGAATGTGAGATTGGAGAGAAGGCTCAGTGGTTAGCAATTTGGAGTGTTTGCTACTTTTGCAGAGGGCTAGAGTGCAGCTTCTAGTACACATCAGGTGTTTCCCAGCTGCCTATTATTCTAGCTCCAGGGCATCTGATGCTTTCTTTTGACTTGTGAGGCCATCTGCATGCACATATGCATGTATATATACATGCATAGACACACATAAATAAAATTAATCTTTAAAAAAATTAAGAACTCTTGGAGGGGGCAGAATTAAGCTAGATCTAATTCCAAGGGATGGAGATTGGATTAGGTTTAATCTAAGAGAAGCCAAACTTAATTAACTAGAGTTTATTGTGTTATAGCTAATTAATGAGCATAAAATATGTAACTAAATGGGATGATACAGGAAAACACATTCAGAAAACATAGTTCTGAAGAAACCATTTTTACTTTTTGAATTTTTTTTTTTTTTTTTTTTTTGGTTTTTCGAGACAGGGTTTCTCTGTGTAGCCCTGGCTGTCCTGGAACTCACTCTGTAGACCAGGCTGGCCTCGAACTCAGAAATCCACCTGCCACTGCCTCCAGAGTGCTGGGATTAAAGGCGTGTGCCACCACTGTCCCGCTTTTTGAAATATTTTTAACTAATAAAAGTAACATGCGATTGCTATATCAAATGCAGACACTGAAGATGGGTCTACTGAAAAATCAAAACCTGCTTCCTGTAACACAGTTTCACTTCCTAAGAGTGTTCTTTGTATAGATCAGTGGGTATATCAGCAGATTTTTATGCTTATTTATAAGTCTATATTATGAACTTTTTAAAAACAGAAATTGAGTTATATTACATGCAAAAATGTCAGCATAGACAATTCCCAATCTTTGAGTAGGAGACCTACGAATTCTAAGAACTGAGGCAACTCTTTTTCCATAGTTTATTTATATATATATTTGAAAATAAGAATAATGGATTTACCTTCTAGGGGTAATTGCAGAGGTCTGCAGATGAACCAAAGACAGACAAAGTGGAGAGGCCATGAAGCCACCCTCCCCACTCTGAACTGGGACAACTCTGCAGGTCAGGGTCAGCCTCCTGCTTGGGGCAGCAGAAGGCTCTGCAGAAATAGTTCCCTTTCAGGGTCAAAATAGCTCTTAGTACACTTGTTCTGTTGTGCTGTAACAATAAAACCCTGTTTGCTGTCTACGGTCCTCTTGCTGCATAGTTGTCCTCAAGGCCTCCAGGAGCTGGCAGGAGGCCCTCAGTCCTCTTCTGAGAGCTCAAGATCCTCCAGCTCATCCTGTAGTCCCTGAGCCAGCTGCCACAGTTCACTTAGATCCACTCCTGTGTCTGTGTCCCCAGCCTCTGAATTGCTGGCACCTTCTTCTTTATTTTCTTCCTCCTGATCTTCCATTCCTCGGTGAGCTTCTGGGGGCCCTGGAACTCCTGTCGTGAAGAAGTCAGTGCTGTCCTCTCCCTCAGAACTGTCCAACTCAAACAGGTCTTTTAATTCTTTCCTGTCTTCCACTCTCTGCCTTTTGATCTCTGGGAACTTCAGGTCTTCTAGCTGCTCTTTGCCACTGATCTCCAGCTGGATCTCATGGTCCCTCAGCTTCTTCCAGTGGCTGTAGTATCTGGTGAGAGGGGTCCCTTCTTCATGGACCTGCTCCTCCCAAGCATCCTTTGCTAGCTGGTCAGACATGCTGTAGGTCACTCTCTGGTCCAAGGCTTCGGAATTGTTCTGCATTCTCTTGCGCTTTCTCTAGCAGCTGGCATACTCGCCGAAGCTATGGGCCTGGCTGTGCACAAAAAGGCCATACAGCTGTTCCAGTAGGCCTTCTCCTGCAGGTCGGTGCTGGACAGCTTCAAGAGCACAGAGAAGTTGATGGGCTTGGAGCTCATGGGGCCTGGCTGCCTATTGAAGTCCACCTGCTGGAAAATCTCGAGAACGCAGGGCAGAGCAGGGATGAAAGTGCTGATGGTCTGGGACAGCAGTGTCAGGGCACGTACACAATGCATGAGCAATAGATAAAAGCAGGCAGTGGGCAGCAAGTTGATACAGCCAATAATAATCTGTGAGAGAGGGTAGAGCAGGGGCTGCAGGACCTCACTAGAACCAAGGGTACTCAGGACTCGACACCACAGGTAGAGGCAGTGCACATACTGCCAGTTGTACACAGACAGGTATGTCTCCTTCTTGCCTGTGGTCATAGCATTATGCAGGTGGACTGCAAGCTGTCGGATATAGAGGAAGGTATGCTGATAGGAGACACTGGGGTCCAAGGCAAGCAGTTCAGTCAGTGTCCATTGCATGAAGCTTATGAGGGGGAGGGTTCTGGGAGAGATGAACTTGTTTCTCACATACATGGTGTACATTTGCTTCAGAATGTGACCAAGGAAGAATTCCTTCTTGTGCCCACAGACTCTGATGAGTACCAGGAAGGCCAAGACCTGCCAGAGATTCTTCACCTGTGCTCCACAGAGCTACCATCCTCCTGAGCAACATTCGGCACTGCTTAGGGAAAGTCAGGCAGTAAGGAACCAAGCTGCTGATATGCTGCAGGACAGCTGCAGACACTGTGGCTTCGGCCAGGCAGGCTACCAGCTGTACATCTGCACGGAGCTTGACATCCACATGGAGCTTTCCCCACTGTGGGCTACTAGATGGCCCCAGCATCCTGTTGCTATCTTTTGGTGTCTTTCCAAACAGTAGCCTCTGAAGGCAACCACAGAGGTCTTGGATGCAGAAAGTAACCAGAGCATTAAACACAGCACTGTCTGTGACCTGGAACTTGCAAGTCTCAGCAGCATCCTGGTCTCCTTGGATGGTGGCTACAGCTGCTCAGAATGCCTGTACAACCCCACGGAACAGCTTGGGAATAAGGCAGCGTATGGCATCCTGCTTCCATCTCTCCATCATGGCAAGGGTCACAGGTACAGGCTCATTCTTCTTCCTCTGCAGTCCTCTGGGCAATGTGTCCCTGTCTTTTCCTCCATCTTCCTCTGTTTCACTTGCTTCCTCTGGCATGTCTGGCAGGGAGTGGAATTGCTCTTCTTCCCCCACAGAGCTGTCTGAGTCACGGAAGTCCAGTAGGCTCCGGTCATTCTCCTGCAGGAACTTGTAGAACTCAGGGTCTCTGTCCTTTAGCTGAGAGAGCTGGTCTTTGTGCCCAAAAGCATTCCCCTTAAGCAGGCTGGGTGAGATGCACGTGCCTGCTGCTCCCAGTTAGAGACTGCTCTTTGCCCTTTTTTCTCCTTCACTGCAGCCTCCTTGATGTCCTCCAGCTCCTACTCAGTTTCGGACTCACAGCCAGAAGCCAAGTACTCGTCAACTGTTAACTCCGCCAGTCGCCTCCGGAGAGCGCCAGCCACAGCCACGATGCTCAAAACAGCCGCTTATTTCTATTTTTGAAAATTAGAAACACTGTTGCAGGGGCCTGGGGAGATGGCTTAGTTGTTAAAGTGCTTGCAGTTCAATCATGAAGTCTCGAGTTTGACTGCCAGTGTTCATATAACAGGTGTCTTGCAATGCCAGCACTGTGGAGGGACACACAGAAGAATTCTTGGACCAGTCAGTCTAGCCTGATTGGTTAGTTCTGGACAAGAGGGAGCTCTTGTCTAGGAGGCAGGTGGCATTACAGAGGATGATGCCCGAGGTTGTCTACTGGCTTGCACAGGCATCCATATGCACATACACACTTTCATCAAGATGAAAACTACTACACAGTTTATATTTGCATATGTATCTTTGTAAATGTCCATATTTGACCTCTTAACTTAGAGCCCAGAATTTTGATTATATTAGGCAGGAAGCGTACACCACACCTACAAATAGTAGCATCAATTGCTGGCCAGGGTAAATCTACACATAGTTAGATCGGCTCTGGCTTGAGTAGCATCCTGTTCTCCAAAGGCTGGGAAATTACCACTGGGGTTCCTTCCTTGATTACATGGGGTGCTCACTTGCAGTCTCCACCTCTCTCTCTCATGACCTGAGAGCCCCACAGATTTAGCACACCCACCAAAAGTGCTACAAGAAACTTTCTCTGGTGAAACTGTGTTTAGTGTGAAACCTAGGCTGAGTCTCTAACAGCTGTCTGGACCACCCGGAGCACCTCCTAAAGGGCAGATCCTGGTTCCAGTGGTCTAATGTGGGGCAGTGCTGGTCTCAGGACACATTTTAGAATTAGGGCAAAAATCACCTAAGGAAAGATCTATCTATCTATCTATCTATCTATCTATCTATCTATCTATCTATCTATCTAATTTATTGAGGCAGAGGCTGGTTAGCTTGGAATTTACTATGTAGACCAAGTTGACCTCAAGCTCACAGAAACCTATCTGCTTCTGTTTCCCAAATGCTGACTAAAAGTGTGCCCCACCACACCCAGTATTACAAGAGTCTGTAACCCAAGTGCACTAAAATAGAGAGGAGCTCAGATCTTCTATTTAAAACCAACCATATAAAAATACATATGCAAAAATAAACCCAATTATCTATGACCAAAGGATACATTTGAAAACACTCTGGTTACTAAAATATGCTAGTGTTGACAGCCCTGAATATGCCACAGTGGTTTTCAAATTGTCCCCAAACAGAAGCAGCAACATCTCTGGGGAACTTGTTAGACATGCAAATATCTCAGGTCCCTCCAGCCTGCCCAGCAGAAACTCTCAATCTGGGTGGAGGCCTGTGGTCTGCTTGAATAAGCTCTACAGGGACATACTCTTCCTTTCATAGTCTGAGAGGCTCTGGTACCCAGAGGGAAGTGGCAGCATTGTTGAGAGAACCCTCCTCCAAGACTTGGAGCTGTGATTCGACAGTCTGTGGCTGCCAGCACCTCTTGGTACATTTCCAGATGCCTGGACATCTTTCTGATTCCAAAGTTCTATGGTTGCTCCAAGGGTGCTCTAGACAGAAGTGTGGCTTCTGTGGCTCAACAGAGATAGCATCTCCCAGGCTGACAGGTGTG
>JADRCH010000109.1:7453134-7492998 GCA_019843965.1 Rhynchomys soricoides
TCACTGGTGCCTGAATGTGCATAGGTGTGTGACTAGTCGCTGGGCCACGGCTCTGTGTCCAGTCACTGGTGCCTGAATGTGCATAGGTGTGTGACTAGTCGCTGGGCCACGGGTGGCATAGCAGTAGCCACATATCTAAGAGCTCCCTTTCCCCCAACAACCTTAGATAGAGGAGGGTCCTTATAAGCCCCTCACCTACTCACACTAGCGTGTTGACTGGCTTGATCTTGTGAACCAGAACTGCCGTGAATTCACGCCACGGCTGGAGCACAGCATCTCACAGCTCTCCTCCCCATCTCAAGTCTTACATCCTTTCTGCCCCTTTCTGCAATGATTCCCGAGTCCTGAGGAGCTAGGGGGAACAGTCTATATAGATGTGCAATTTAGGGCTGAGTACTCAATAGCCATTTATTCTTAGAATTTTGACCATCTGTGAGTTTCTTTATTGATGTCTGTTGCCTAGAGCAAAAGAAGCTTCTTTGATCACGACTGAGCCCAGCACTAATCTATAAGAGCAAAGACCAATATTTAGAAGGCAGTCTGGTAACATTAGCAATACAGACAGTGTTAGCATCTCTTCTGGCCTTCTGAGCAGATTTATAGTCTGAACCATGAATTTCTTCTAGTGGAGAATCTGGCTATGTTCAAAATTGCTACATTAGGTAAGCCAGTTACAGGGGGCATTCTGCTATGGGGTCATGTTCTCCTTAACTTTTTAAAGAAAATGGGTTATTACTGTTATTATTAATGTTATTTTGAGATGGTACTTCACTATGTTGCCTAGGATGCTCTTGGGTTCCTGGACTTAGATGATCCCTTTTCTCCAGCTTCCTAAGAAGCTGCAGCAATAGCTGAACATTACTATGCTTGGTAAAAAGAGAATGAATTTTAACATTGTTTGCAGGCTGTCCTGTGGTAGATAGATCTTGCACAACCATGCCTCACCAGTCTGTAAGAAGGATTTCTTTCATTTTTGGTTTTTGCTTTTTATTTTTTTCTTTTCATTGAAATAAGTTTCATCTGTCACAAACCAACTGTTTTGAGATACACATTTGATGGGCATTATTAGCACATTACAATATTATGCTAGCCTCCACTACTTAATTGCAAAACATTGTATCATGTGTGGTGGTTGATATTCATTGTCAACTTCACTAGCTTGGAATCACCTAGGAGACACACTTTCTAGAGTATACGTACGTGAGGGTGATGACAGAGGGGGTAACTCAGGAGGGAAGACATGTGCTGCGTGTGGGCAGCACTCTCCCACGGAAGAGGGCCCTACACTAAATAAGAAAGAAAACAAGGACACCCATGAGCATCAGCTTTCACCTCTTCTGCCTCCCACACCCCGGCAGGGTGACCAGCACCCCATGCTCCTGTTGCTTGCCTTCCCCACTATGAAGGACTATGTCCTCGCAAACCATGAGCCAAAATAACTATCTTTCTCCCTTAAGTTGCTTTTGTCAAGTATTTTGTTAGAACAATGAAACTGTAACTAATACATCACCTGAAAAGGAAATTCTATACTGGTAAAACAGTTACTGTCCTTTCTCACCACAGCCTAGCAAGCATGAGTCTGTATTCTGTTACTAGGGGCTCACCTCTGGAGAGAACTAGATTCCCACAAATGGGACTATTTGTGTCTAGCTTCTTTTACCTAGCATAATATTTTGAAATTCATTCATGTTCCTTTCATTCATATTTTTCAACAAGTAATTATTGAGCATGTGTTATGAACCAGGCCTTGGGGATGATAGGATGTAAGTTTGTGGATTTTATGAGCTATCGAGTGAGACATGTGATAAGCAACCGGTGAGGCATTTTAGTGATAGATGGAGAAAGAGAGAGAAAAACAGGGAAGAGAGGGTGTGAATGAAAAATTAAAGTTTTAAGCAGAAACCAGGAGAAAACCATATCAAAAAAGTGATCTTGGGTTGGAGAGATGGCTCAGTGGGTCAGAGTGCGTGCTGTACAAGCGCAAGAAACTGAGTTTGAATCTATACCCTTCATATATAAACCAGGCACGACAGCATATGCTTCTAGCCTCAACACTGGGGGCAGAGACAGGGAGATCATGGGAACTCACTGGCTAACCAGTACTGCAGGATTGATGAATTTCAGGTTCAGTGAGAGACTCTGTCTTGAGGGAATAAGGCAGGGAGAGATGAGATACTGGCTATCCTTCACTGATTTCCATATGCCCATGCTTGCACATGGGCATACACCTCTGCACAAACACTTCTGCACACACACCTGAGCACAGACACACAGACACACACACACGCACAGACACACACACACACTTCCATGAGCACTACAACAGGTGGCCTTCGGAAGGAACGATTGCTTAATCGCCTGGTTCAAGACTCTCTGGGTGATGTAGCATGGCCTCCATCCAAACATCAAAGCCAAAAATAAAACAACCAAAAAAAAAAAAAAATCTTGACAAACAGCTGAAGCAAAAGAGGGAACTGCAAACATGTGAGGAAGAGCATCTGCTCGGGTGGGGGAAATCCGATGCTAAACACACACCCAACTTAAAATGTTGTGGAACCCACACATACAAAGTTAAAAGAAACAGGTGGAGTGGACTTTAATATCTGTGTGTGGTTTATCATGTGGGTGTGCACACATGGATGCATGTGAATAACTTTAATAATACTTTATGTTAGCCAGTATGTGGCTCCTTTATATTTAACCCAGTTTGTGTTTTCCATACTTGCAACTTAAGGACTCTTAATGGATGCAGTACAAGTAAATCTACCTGGTTTTGATCTTTTTACAATTTTAAATGAAAGGTCTTACTATTTTACCAGGTTAGTCTTTTACTCTCAATCTCAAATGACCCAACCATCTAGGATGGATAGCAGACATGCACAGTCATGCCTAGCTTCTTTTCTTTCTTTCTTTCTTTTTTCTTTTTTTTTGAGACAGGGTTTCTCTGTATAGCCCTGGTTGTACTGGAACTTACTCTGTAGACCAGGCTGACCTCAAACTCAGAAATCCGCCTGCCTCTACCTCCCAGGTGCTAGGGTTAAAGGCATGCACCACCACTGCCTGGCCCATGCCTAGCTTCTATCTCATTGTCTTCAGGGGCTTTGGTTTGACTGCATCATAATATACTTAATGGAAGTTGAGATATTACTGTAGTTATTTCTAGTACTAACTAATACACATTCAGGTCTACCAGTACGATGAATTCTTAGAAGTCAAATTGGAGATATTTGAATGATATCTAGGGATGTATTTCTAATTATGAAGTTAAAAATGGTTGCTTCTAGGACAGGAAGTTTGGTGAATTAAGAAAGAATGTTCTCCATATATTAAAAAACGCAAATATATACATTTTAATAGAAGAGGGAAAAGATGAAAATAGAAATATATATGTGGAACATAGACTTCAAAGCTAAAAATATTATGCGTAACGTTTTTTTAAAGAGTACAAAGTGGGCTGGGAAGTAGGTCAGTGGTAGAACTCCTGCCTGGGTGCACAGGCATCAGGTTGATGATGCACTGTCAAAAGTTATTCAAACTACCTAATGGGTGAACTCCGCAGTGAGACAAGCTGGCTGAGTGTGAACTAGAAAGCTATGAGTTCTTGAGATGAGGGCGTAGCTTACTGTTCGAAGGCTTGGTTAGCATGTGCTAGGTACTAAGTTAGCTGCCCAGCATTGAGAAAAGCTACAAAGAAAGAGAAAAAGAAAAGAACAAGAAAGCCAGGAGTTCAGAGAAGGAAGAACGGTAACAAAAACGAACTTGTATTTAATTAAAAATACCTAGATATCATTTAACCATGTAACCATTATTTAAAAAACAAAACAAAACAAAACATTAATGAGGTAGTTGACTTACTTTACATTTCAACAAAAAAGTTAATTTTTATTCACTGTATATTTTTCATGCTGTCTTTGGAATCTGGCATGTATTTCCTATGGCCAACACATAGCTCATGTAGTGGTTGGCCACCATATTGGACAATGCTGAACCCTATTAGCTCCTGGATTTTGTATTTGACATTTTTGGTGCCAGGATCAATCCTCAAGGCAGGCTAAATGGTCTACTTTGGTTTCTGTTGCTCTGATAAAACTCTGACCAAAAGCATCTTAGGGAGGAGAGGGCTTATTTTTATTTGACTTACAGGTTGCAGTCCATTGTTAAGGAAAGCCAAGGCAAGAGCTCTAGGCAGGAACCGAAGCAGAGATGACAGAGGAATCTGGCTTACTGGCTTGTTCCTCTGGCTTGCTCACTCGTGTTTCCTTTGTAGTTGTTTTTCTGTTTTTGTTGTCATTTATCAATTGTACACAATAATGGGTTCCACCACGACATTCTATACACACATTTTTGCTGCCGACTCCCCTCTACCTCCGATTATCATAGCTCGCTGCCGACTCTCACTGTTTCTATCTCCACACATTCCTATTACTTTCACATAAGATCTTTATTTCTTTTCCCTTAATTATTATTGTTACACATATCCATACATATAAATATATAAATACAATTTGCTCAGTTTATTTGGTGTTGCTTCTAACTATATATGCAAGGGCTGACCACTTAGTATTGGATAACCAGTTTGGGGTGCTCATTCCTGGGAAAATCTCTCTCAGCAGTCATTAATTGCTTGCCTACAGCTCTTCATTTAGGGGTGGGGCCTTGTGAAATTTTCCACCTCCATTTTGAGATGCGGTCCTGATGTTGTCATTGCTCAGGTTTTGTTTAGGCTTTCATGTTGTTGAGATTTTGTGGATGCAGTTCCCCTGCTCAGTGTAGAAGTCGTAGTCTCTTAGCAGATGTCTTGGTCCTCCGGCTCTTGCTTCCTCTTCCACGATGTTACCTGATGGTTTTCTGTAAAGTGTTGTAGATGTGTCAGTAGAGGTTGGGATCCTTCCCCATGGTCAGATGTTCTCTGCATTTTGACCAATGGTAGCTTTTTGTGATGGTCTCCATCTGCTGCAAAAAAGAAGTTCTCTCTGATGAGAGATGAGAGGTATCCTTTTCTGTGTGTATAAGTATTTAAGATGCAGTTAAAGTATATTCTGGTTTAGGAAAATGGCAGTCGTAGGTTCTCCTTTGGAGTCATCAACCTCACCAGTCATGGGTAGTTGGCTAGGTTTGCAGTTTTGTCATGAATTCCCTCCTAGTGAGTGGGCCTTAAGTCTAATTAGACAGCTGCTAGTTATCTCCAAGATATAAATGCCACTATTACATGTTTGGGGATATCTTCCTGTACTGGTTTTTGTTAGACGTCATAGGCATCACAGGTGCTATAGTGGGATAAGACTGTTAATCATTTTTCTCCCTTGGAAGCTTGCATAGTTCCTTTCAGTAATATGAGAGCTAGTCCTAAGGGAGAAGGCTTACAAGTCAGTTCCAGCTAAATCCCTCCACGTCCTTTCTCGGAAGTATGGGGTGTCTTCAACAATAAAGAGTTAAGTTCAAATTCCAGAGGTAACCAAGGCCATGTCAATAACTTGCATTTTGGTGGGAGTCTCTTGGACTCCCCTGAACTTGGAAGTTTCTCACGTCTGCTACCTGGACTTTGGTTGGATAGCCTATGACTGTTGGGAGGGCATTGTTAACCTTAGCGCTACACCTTCTTTTAGACTATGTATACACACATGCGTAGAATACACATACGCTGATATATTACATGAAATTTCATGGAAACAAAAAATATGATTCTTTATGGTTGTCTTTTAAATATCCTCAGTGTTCTCTGCCTCTCCTTTTCCCTCTCCCTCTGTATTTGCTGTGCCTCCTTGATCCTCAGTTAAGACTCCTTCCCCCATTTTTCCAGTTTCCACCTTTGTAGCACCTGCAGTGTACTAGTTCCCTTTCTAGAGCCCTTCCCCCATGCCATTTCTGCTTCCCTGGTTTCTGCAGTTGCCTTTCTTCTATATAGCCCAAGTCTAGCCAGCAACGATACCACTTAGAGTGGGCTAGACCCTCCTACATATATAGCCATCAAGAACATGCCTCATGGACATCTGATGCGGACCATACCTCAGTTGGAGTTTCCTTCTTCTCAGGTGTATCAAATCAGCAACCAGGATTAGTCGTCACACCCGGTGTTTTACTCTTTGTAGCCCTTACGCTGGCTACTGTGGCTCACTGATTTGTCTTCCTGGAAAAGGTGTGTATGTGGCCTCTATGGTGAGTGGTGGTGAGTGGGTCTTGGGAAAACAGCAGCCAGCGGAACTGATTTTCTGCCTGTGAAATGTGTTGTAAAATTCTTGTTTGTTAGTGATTTTTATTTATTTATTTTTTTGCCTTATTAAATATTTAAATTGTTATGTGAGCAAGTTTTTCTTTTTATTAAAAAGAGTATAAAAATACTAGACAATAGATGCTAGCATTTTCTTCAGTAATCTCCATTTTGAAAATATTTTATTTTTCAGTATACTAATTCAAAATGTACGCAAAGAGGAGACTACATTATTATGAGCCCCCAGGACCTGTCACTCAGTTTTAATGATGATCAAGTTTTTGTTTTCATTTATGCTGCTACCTTCTCTCTCATTTATTTTCTCTTTATTTTGAAGCCATTTTTAAGTCAAGTATTTTTGCTTATGGCAATCCTGCAGAGTGAAGCCAGGTGCGTGCCAGGCAACTGCTCTATCAGTGTGCTCAACTTTTACAAATGTTTGAATGTGTTATCAGAAAATTGGTCTTTTTCTGTTTCCTGGAGGTTTTTTTAGTGAGATCACAAATATGTCAGGTCACCAGTCCCAATGTCAAGGTAAATGCTTAGGCATTTAATCGGATGGCTTGTTCGTGACATGAGCAACCAGTTTTACCATTAGCCCTTGATTTACGAGGCCACATGTTCAGTTGAATGATGGATGTTATTAACATTGGCGTGGCAGGTTCATTCATCTGTCTCTGCCCAGAACTCTTCAGTCATGAATGCCCTCAACAGATGGGGGATTTCATGGTCACAAATGGAATTGTTTACCCTCTCATTGTTCTCATGTCAGCAATCAGACAAAATCCATTACCCGCCAATAAAAAGATAGCCTGCTGCCAGTTCAGCTGTGGGAGGAGCCAAGCTATGTCGAAGGGATTTGGAGTTTTAGAAGAGATAAAAGATGTAATAAGAAGCCGCACAAAAATTAAGACCCCAGAGAAAAATTTGAGTCTCTCACTCTAAACCCAAAGGATTAAGGGATTTGAAAGAGAAGACATAGTAAGTCTCCATTTTCTTTAACATAAATACTCTAGAGCCCCTTTAATTATGAACACCGCATAGCATCCACTGTGTACTGACAGCTTTATTATGCCATTTTAAATTAATAAACACTCAAACTGTTTTTGTTTTATTGTTGTTGTTGCTTTGGTTGGTTGGTTTGATTTTTCACAGGATTTTTCTGCATAGCCTTGGTTGGTCTGTGTCCTGAGAAAGACAAAGTTTGCTTTTCTTTGGTGTGTCTGCTGTCAGTAAACGGCTTTAGGAACTGAGGTGCTAAATACCAGTCTCCAGACACCAGAAGAAATTTTCAGGAAAAAAGCCCTTTACTTAATGATACTACAAGGTCAGCAAACTATCTGCCCTTGGTAAGAATGAAAGACAGCCATCTGACCTGGCCTTGGGACCTTGTAGAGTCAAAAGGAATATGCGATTCCTACTCAGACACCTGTTTATTCATAGCTGGATATTTTCAAGGGTCTGCATGGCTAGTGGTAAACAAGGGTGTTGAGCAAAGGAAATATGATAATATCCAAGCAGAAGGCTGCTTCTGCTGCCTCCTCCTCCTCCTCCTCCTCCTCTTCTCCTTCTTCTTCTTTTAAAAGATTTATTTATCTATGTTTGTGAGTACACTGTTGATGATTTAAAACACAAGAAGAAAGGGCTGGAGAGATGGCTCAGTGGTTAAGAGCACTAACTACTCTTCCAGAGGTCCTGAGTTCAATTCCCAGTAACCACATGGTGGCTCATAACCATTTGTAATAGGATCTGATGCCCTCTTCTGTGTGTCTAAAGACAGCAATGTACTCACATAAAATAAATAAATAAATCTTTAAAAAAAAAAAACCCCACATACACACAAGAAGAGGACATTGGATACCATTAGAGATAGCAGTAAACCACCATGTGGTTGCTGGGAATTGAACTCAGGACTTCTGGAAGAGCTGCCAGTGCTCTTAATGGATGAGCTGTCTCTCTAGCCTCCAGAAGGCTTCTTATAATGGAATAATCAACATGTCAAATATCATATAGAGTCTACTCAGCTTTAAATTCAATTTCTAATGCACTGTTATCAATTAATATTCACCTATGGATTACTTGGTCTCCTGTATTTCCCTGTTTTATTTGTGGTTAGAATGACAAGATATTCTGTTTTGTCAAGGAAGGTAAGCATGCTTTACTGGTCAGGTTCAATGAGGGAAAAATTTTCTATTATGTTAGCTGCTGGGTCTCAGGAACCACCCATGACTTTTCCTCTGTATGAGTACCAACAATGTAAATATATCCAAACCTATAAATATGCTATATACTTTAATGCACTGTGAACCTTCATAATGAAATGAATTAGAGAGCAATTTGCAAGAATAAAGCACGGTAGAAATGCTTACATAAATGAACAAACACTCAAACTGGGTTCTGAAGGAGGAGGAGGAGGAGGGGGAGGAGGGAAGGAGGAGGAGGGGGAGGAGGGGGAGGAGGGGGAGGAGGAGGAGGGGGAGGAGGGGGAGGGGGAGGAGGAGGAGGAGGAGGAGGAGGAGGAGGAGGAGGAGGAGGGGAAAAGGTCAGTTTTGTAACAGGAGGGCTGCTGAGATAGATACTTGTCAGGACTGTTGTGAGACTTTATGTTAATAACTTTGCTCTTTAGACAGTTCTTAGCCCTGCTTAGCTTGCAGGCTCTCTGTACATCATCTGTCTGGTTGTTCTCTGGATCCCCCTGGCTGACCTCCTAGCATCTGAAGTGGACTGTGGAGCCTTGTTTCTAAGGATGTGAACTCTACACTTCTTACCTTTTGTTCTAATACAGTGTTGCAGGACAGAGGTGTTGCTTCCAGCGCTCAACCACAGCAGCTGAGGATCTGGGCATGAAGCCTTTCTCACTCAGGATGTGAGACTTTGCTCAAATAAAATAGTCTGTTTTGTTGTATTCTGTTTCTCTTCTTGAAATACACATTGCCAACTCACTGCTTTTGTTGTTGGCTATGGTGGGAGAGGGTGACAATCTTTGATAAAGGTAAGGTCCTTTACCCCTCGTTAATACAGTAGAAGGAGAAACAGAGCAGATAATAAATGACAGACGCACAAACAGACACACAGACAGGCAGGTACACAGACAACAGACACATAGAGGATGCTCAGAGGACATTTCAAATCAGTGTTCTTTGATTTCTCTAAGATGAAAGCTAGCCAATGAGGTTTGATTTTTCTTCCTTCCTTCCTTCCTTCCTTCCTTCCTTTTCTTCCTTTTTCTCTTTTCTCTTCTTCCTTCTTTTTGCTGTTGGCAGTGTGGATGACCAAACCCAGAGACTCACATATGCTACTCAGATGCTCTGCCACTGAGCTATGCTCCCATCTTCTACTGAAAGATTTAGATGTATATGTATTTTATGAAGACCATTCTGGGAAAAGGAAAGGGAATGGCATAGAAGATGTTTATAGATCGAAGCTGGACAGTGTTTGGAGTAGTGCTTGTGTAATCTATCCTTAGCGGGAACTTGTATTTTTCTCTTGGGGACTGTCTTTTCCAGGATGAACTATTATAACAAATCTCGATAACATGGGGCCTGACATCCTTTTCTTATGGCTCTGGAGGCTGGAAAGCCAACATGCATTTTTTATCTGGAATCATTTCTGATGAGAGAAGTATTCTTGAATGGAAGGTGTCCTACTTCTTACTGTGTGTTCATGTATAGAGACCGAGAGCTCTGGCCTCTTCCTATTATTTTAAGGAGATCTAAACTTAATCATTACCCAAAGATCTCGAAACACTTAGAGTCCTAGCATTGAGAGCTGGGGAAAATCCAAATATGCAGTCCACAGAAAATCCTGGTAGACATAGCAGAACAGAATGGGAAGCCAGAGATAATGAAAGGAGGTGGATTGTTATGGACTGGGAGGGATGGCATCCTTCACAACATCTCTAGGAGTCTGCCCTAAACCTTCCTTGCTGGTGAAGGCAGAATGAGATGGTGGGAGTATGTGACAGAGAGGTCAAAGATGCTGCAGAGAAAGCCTGTCTGCTTAGTGTCTGGCACTAAGCCTAGGTATTCTGTGGAAGTAAATATTTGCTCCTCTTTATGGGTGACAGAGTTCCATCATCTCTTCTGTCTTGATAGCCCGTGGTATAGCAATCTCTTTCTTTCTTTACATTTGCCAGCAGTGTGACCTTGGCCAAATAATGTGACTTCCCTGAGGCCTAATTTTATCATTCATAAGATGGAGATAATTGTAAGCACTTCCTTATTATTTATTATTCTTTATTGTTTTAATCATCAAATGATATAATACATATAGTGTATGTCTAGTGTCCAGTGTGTAAGAATGCAAGCATATGACCAATATTAGTTAGGTTTATAGTTAACATTACTGAGCTAATATCCTGGGGCCTGGTCTGACAAGGTTGATTTAGGGGTAAAATTTGGCAAGGCCTTTTACCTTTGGAAGCTTCTATTTTTTTTTTTTTTCCATTACCATCTTCATTTATCAAGCCAGGAAGAGGAATTAGTCTCTAAGAGTTTTATAACTAATTCCCAAGGCTGTCTTTGGTCACTGGCCCTGCATGCATAGCTTGTTAGGAATTCACAAGGTGAATGTTTCAAGAGACTCTTCACCCAAAAGGATAGTGAGACGGTAAATCAACACGTGACAAGATGTTCACCATCACAATGTGAACCAAATCTGTGACAACAGCTCCCTACAAACTTGCTAGAATAACTGGGGAGAAAAAACGTTTAGGCCTCAGGACATAGCTTAGTTGGTAGAGGCTTTGTCTAGAATGCTTGAAGCCCTAGGTTCAGTCCCTGTTACCACATAAATTCAGGTGTGACAGTGCACACCATGCTTGGTAGCGTAGCAGGTGTGAGGCCAGCTTGGGATATATGAGCTTCTGTTTCTAAATAAGTAAATAGAATAATGGTTTGTCTTACAAATATTTTCTCTGATGTTTAGTACATGGTTTAAAGCACACACTGGTTACCCTGTAGTTGCTCTCAAGGCCATCAAGGGAGCATGCGCACTGACAGCTTCCGGAAGGTTCTGATTAGAGAAGCAACTTAGACCCTTGGGAGAAGGCTTGAGGATGACGGCTCCTTGTCTCACTCAGATCTCACAGGGAAGCAATGTCTGTACTAACAAGCCTGTATTATTTATAGGAAAGAGCATTTGGATATTGCTCTCAGCCAGCAAAACTATGGCCCATGACTTTGATAATACAGGCCTGCTGGCTAGGGAACCACTCCTAAAGAGTCCAAGATGATGGAATGATAAATAAATAGATAAGGCAAAAGAAAAAAAAATTGTATGATTTACAGATTCACTTTCCCTTCACTCGAGTAAGTTTTATAAATTGGTTTGAGTTAATCTGCCCTATGCAGATTAATCTGTCAGCCCATATACACACACACACACACACACATCTCTCCATCTCTATGCATTCTGTAGATTCGAGTGAACACGCATCAAAAACACTCAGGGAAGGCCGCACCTGACACCCACACACTATACTGTCCTTGCTAGGTAGTGTTTTGTGCCCCAGCAGTCTCTGCCAGCATGAAGACCATTACCAGATGAAGCCCTACTCCCTGCATCTCCAGAACCCTGCTCCTGCCATCTCAGCTTGGCACTGCCTCTAGCTCACTGAATGCCAGCTGAAGGCAGAAAGGATGGCAAGGGAGACGTTTTCTATGTTGTGGCTTGTTCAGCCAACCGGGTGAGGATGCCTTAGCATGACTGGCCTGGTGGTATGACGCTGCTGGAAAAAAGACAGAAGTCCATGGAGCGCTTACGCTGAGGAGGACTCCTTAAATGCCTAGTGTGAAAAAAGAGGTACAGAGGGTTTTGTTTGTTTGTTTGTTTTTGAGTTTCAGAGCAGTTATTGGTGTTCCGGAGCAGGAAGTCAAACTAAATTGGCCCAAGAGGGCCTCAGTCAGTTAGTCTGTCTGTCTGTCTGTCTGTCTCTCTCTCTCTCTCTCTCTTTCTCTTTCCCCCCTCTCTCGCACACACACATCTGTGTTAGACATATATAGACTCTCCTCATTCTTGACATTCCCTAAACACAAAATAACTTTTTATTCTGTGTCAGACAATGCAAGTCATCTCCAGGTGATTTCAATAATATGGAGGTATATGTAATGTCTATATAATTTTATATGAAGGACTTGGGCATCTTAAGATGTTTGGAATCCAGGGAGTATCCTGGAAACTCCATGGATTCCAAGGGTAGACTGTCCTGACAAAAGGAAAATCCCTCTTGTCTTTTTTTTGTGGGTTCATCCGTGTGAATAAACCCTGCTGCATTTATTATGGTGCTAGGGTTTGTTCTGAAGAGAGAGATGAGAAAGGAGGTGAGGACACAATGCTAAGGTGAGGTGCTGTGTACATTTCAAAAGTTCATGCTTAAAATGTAAAAATTCAATGAGGAGAAACTCAAGAAAGTAACTGAAAACTTGGGAACCCCACACACATGTCCGTCGTCTGCGCCCTGCTGTGGCTCTAATGACAGTGAAAACTTGAAGTCCGTCTTCTAGATGAATTACTAAAATTCCACTCTGTGAACTATTGTGTGCCACTTAAAGATGCGATCGTGAAGATTATGTGGAAACATGGGAAAACTTAAAACGTCTTACCTCCAGAGAAAAGAGATAAGAAGTATGCACTCTATATGTGGAAAGCCATGGAAAGAGATCACATGACTACAGCCGTGTTTGGGTAATGGGATTCTAGGCCGTTTTTCTTTTCTCTTGAGTATTTTAATTAGTTTCTAAGGCATATAAAAAAATCTACAGATTGGAAAGTGATTAAAACCACCCAGTTAAAAATTCAATATTTAAAGCCATAAAGAATGGAGGGATGACGTTATCTGCCCTGAGTGTAGCCTCCTGAGGGACGCCACATGGGACGTCTCAAGAACTCGTTGCTATTTGAAGGGACATTGCATTTAATCTGAGAGTGAGTGGTGTTGAAAAGCAGAGGAATAATAGCAGAAGAAACCAGGCCCTCCCAAAGCAGCTGCCATCAATTCATCTGGGACCCCAAGAACTAATTCCCATCTACTCACTGTGGCTGTGTTAGGAGACCTGCTTCCCCAGGCCATTTCAATGGGAATGGCCTTGTGTGTCAATGGCTCCCAGAGGACCAGGCACTTAATGGCAGCTGTCTGGGCTCGGGTTGCAGGCATCAGGAATCATAGCCTGTGCAGTGTTGACCTGGAGGTGAACAGTTACCCTGCTCAGACCCCTTTCCCCAGGGTAACATGCCTCATTAGGGCACCACTTCTCATCCAAACAACCATTAATCTTTCTTCAGGGTTAAAGGGGCCAGAAAAGCAGTTTCTGTGCACACGCTTTCTGTTTTGATACTGTACTTGTCTGAGTTTTACAAGAGATGAATTACTTCATTGAACACGTAAAAACACCCTGCAGCTGAGTCCGGTGCTACACAAACAATGCCCAAACTCAACACAGCCCTTCTGAGAAGGGACAAGAGAGCAAAACCTGCGTATTGTGACACGTGACAACAAATCACAGTGACACGGCTTAACTTTGAATTAGTGTTCACCTCATATGTAACTTAGAGATGTGTGACTTAAGTGAAAACTCCATGAACCGAGCATTATACAAGCTCTTGGCTGTCATCCTTTGAATTCTCCCTCCCTTGCCCAGAAAAATCAAGTGAGCGAACCTGTAACTCTAGAAATGGTTTTTAAAAGAAAATTAATACCAAAAAAAAAAAAAAAGGATTTGAAATGCGAAAAATGCACTTGTTACCTCTAACATGGAAGTGTTTGATTTACTGACACTGGCCTTGTTTTCTCTCTCATACTTAAAATAGCGGGCTATTTCCAAAATACTTCTTTTTCCATGCTCTCAAATTGTAAAGAGCAAAATGGTGAGTTTCAAGATTTTTTAAAAAAAGAAAAAAAGAAGGCTTCCAAAATCTGTTTCTTAATGCACGGCCTTTACATTTTTCTTTTGCCGAGTCATTGTCAAGATGAATGCCAGACATTTCTGGTGAGTCACATCTAGACATCTGGCTACTGTTAGGAAAAGCATCAAACACTTGAAGGATAAAGGATTCATTTTTATATCTCAAATTGTTTTTCATTAAATTTCTTGAATTAAAAAGAATTAAAAGAATTAAAAGAATCCCACATTCAAGAGTAGATAATATATAAAATATATTCATAACATTTTCAAGCTAAAGAGGCTTTGGGTAAATAAAGTAAGATTCAGGTGACAGGAACCCAGAGTCTCAAAATAACACCATAGAGCAGTAGAGAAAAGACATTACTCATGGGCTCCATATCTGAAAGTCAACCCATTCCACATTGAAAATACTAAAGAAAGTTTTCACAAATTTCCAATGAGTCTGCTGTTCTCTGATGACTGTGCTGTGTGTAGGGAGTAGGTGTGTAGCCACACCCTGCTGGAGCTTCCTGCCCTGCATAGCTCTCCTGCACTAGTTGGCACTGCTTGCCTTGCATCTTGTGAAGTTCGACCTTCAACAACACGTACAGGCTTCATCGTCCTTCCCTTACAGCACAGCCCCGCAAGCAATTACACAGTGCTATGAAGCATTAGGCAGCAGGATAAAGGGCAGTTTAAGGAACTAGAAGGCTGTTCAGAGGTTACATGGCAATAGGGCTCACAGGTGTGTGTGTGTGTGTGTGTGTGTGTGCGTCTATGTGTCGGGTGGAACCACTCACATCATTTTACCATTTTACGTGTAGGAGGGAATTGGGCACTCTCGGATTTCAGTATCTGCGTGGAGTCCTGGTACCAACTGTCTAGGACACAGAGGCGGTGTGCCATGCGAGTTTTCTTTGGATATTGTTCTAGGTGTTGGCAATGGGAGAATCCCTATCTTTTGCTATGCCAATGTACTTTCATTGGTTGACAAATTTTTACCGAATGTTACTCGGATGAGCAGAGCCGACCCATTCTCTACCTCATTCACATCAGCTTCTACTCATGTATTATTTATAGAAAGCAGGAAGTAATTTTAACTAGATATGGTCAGTTTTAGCTATCATACTGTTGGTATCATCTGATGCTTGTCTTTGGGTGCTGGGTATAAAGGACAAGAGTGTTTTATAGAAATTATCTTCGTGTGTGCGTGCACACATTTGTGCATATGAGTGTGTGTGTCACGTGCTAAGCATGCACTCTACCACTGAGTTATATCCTCAGCCTCTCCTATGGGTGTGGTGTATGTGTGTGCACACGTGTGGGTAGATGTACATTGTGCGTATGTGCGTGTGGACCTGGAAGACAAAGGCCAACCCTGGGTATCTTCGTTTCAGTCTCCACCTTTCCAACTTATTTCTTGAGAAAGGGTCTCTCAGTAAACCTGGAGCTCAGCAATTGGCTAGGTGGCTGGCCAGGGAGCTGCTGCTGCTGCTGCTGCTGGTGTGCGTGCACGTGTGTGTGTGTGTGTGTGTGTGTGTGTGTGTGTGTGTGTTATATGATGTGTGCATGTGTGTTTGTGTGTGCATGTGTAGAGGTCAGAGGTAGACATTTGGTGTCTTCCTGTTACTTTCTACCTTATATGCTGAGAGTTTCTTGATGAATCTGGACTGGCTGACCAGTGAGCCTTGGGATTCTGCTTGCTTCTATCTGCCACCACAGTGCCAAGTTTACAGATGTATGAAGCTGTGGCTGGCATTTACATGGATGTGAGGGGAAGATCTGAACTCAAGTCGTCATGTATGGGTGGCAAGCACTTTACCTGTTAAGCCACCTTCCCGGCCCTGCCTTCCCCCTTAAGATTAGAAAATTGCTTTCTTTAACAAACCTAGACAAATAAGTATGTATAAAATACAAAATGAGAGAACAGACCAGGTACAGTACACATTTATAATCCAGTGCTAAGAAGACAGAGGCAGAAGGACCTCAAACTCAAGACCAGTTTTGGTTACATAGAAAGTTTAAGGCCAGTCTTAAACTGAAGATATACAGTGTGACTCTACCTTAAAACCCAAGAGCTGAGGATGTGGCTCAATGGTACATCACTTGCCTAATGTGTGCAAGACCCTGGGTTCTGATTTCAGCACCTCAAAAAAGCTGAAAGCATAGAATACCCAGTACACATTTTCCCTTAATTTTTTACACCCCTGACTTCACTTCTCCAGTACCTTTTAATATTTTGATGTGCACCTTTTCCTCTACATAGACACACTAATATATAGCTGAAAAGTTAAGTCATGCTCTTTATATAACTTTTCTGCCACTTGTTTTCTGCTACCATCTTTTACGAAACAGACATAGTTTCAAGAGTTTTACTTCATCTTTATTAATAATACCACAGTATTCTATCATTTACTATATTAAGATTCATTCAGTAATGAATATTTAGATTGTTTTAATCTTTACTACCCCCAAAATACTGTCAGAAACATCCTTGTCATATTTTTTTTTTGCACACTAATGCTAGTATTTCTTCAGGGTATATTTCTAGACATGCAGTGTTTGGACATGGGCATATGTATGTATTTGATGGGGTTTGGTGCAGGAACACTGACCCCTGGGGTATATGGCCCGTGAGTTTTACATAATGGGCACCAAGGAATCCCCCAAAGGATAAAATCATATCACATTCAGACCAGTAACAGGTGAGTTAAGCATGGAGATGAGACAACAAAGGCCAA
Source organism: Rhynchomys soricoides (assembly GCA_019843965.1). Taxonomy (NCBI): domain Eukaryota; kingdom Metazoa; phylum Chordata; class Mammalia; order Rodentia; family Muridae; genus Rhynchomys; species Rhynchomys soricoides. The sequence continues at coordinate 7,469,964 of JADRCH010000109.1, forward strand.
CCCTGACCAACCTCAGCTACCTGTAACGTCTGTTGTAAGGGCCAATGGTGATTCTTTTCACTAATATGTTAGTACAGTTTCATGGACGCTTCAAACAAAGCAGACAAATCCTCTTCTGACTGGGCACGGGGCGAAAGCTTGGTGACCCTTTCCTGAAACAATAAATAAAAGGAGTTATCCAGAGCTTGGCAGTGAGTTTGTCGATGCTATGTGGTCATGTGAATCAGCAACAATGACTAGATATTTAAATATCCTACAGAAATAGCTCAGTGTCTTGGCACATTCCTATAACACAGCACTTGAGAGGCAGGGCCAGGGGAATCATGAACTCAAGGCCAGCCTGGGATGGATGGAAAGATTCTGACTCAAACTACGGATGAGAAACTCTCCACCCCCAGGTCCCAAGCTAGATTCCTTGAGTGGTTTGGCCTAACTCCCAACTCAGGTTCGTCAAGAACTACTTCTTTCTCATGAGGCTCTGGAAAGCCATCAGCTCTGGCCTTCTGCTCAAATGTACAGAAACAAACCTGCCTATACACTTATCAAACTGGGCCAGTCAACAGCCTCTGCCAGCTGTCCCTGCACAGAGTCTTGTCCTTGGTAAGGACACTGCAGTGCTGCTAAGAAAAATGACTCAAGACCATGTTCTTCACAGCTTAGTCTTCAGATGCATCCAAAAGAACTTTCTATAGGACATAACTGTTTAGGCTATACGCACCACGGAATCCGTTTTCCCCCCTACTGACCAAAGTTTTATATTTACTTTTCCAGACTAGGTTAGTGGTTTGCTTAATTTCTCCAGTGATCTTTATGGGTGGAGTTGGTGATGTCAACCTCTGTGGCTATTTGTTCTCTCAATAGCTCCATGATCCTTCTGGGACAAGGGACTAAAAGACTATGGTTATCTGCCACCCAGATGAAAGGAAGAAACATGACATCTTGTGGGCTCCATTTTCAAGGGTCATTTGTTTCTTGTGATAAGCAGGTGCTTGGTGTCTACCCCATTAGCAGGTGAGCACCGGTGGAGAGAGGCCCTGCTGTGTCTAGTGCTCTGGTCAGACTCATTGTAGTGCTCAACGGTAAATGCACTGTCAACAGTTGGCTGCTGAGTTAGTGAAGGTGGTACGGAGAGCGGACAATGGCATCTGAGAGGTCACATATACAGGACGAACTGCTGACTCTGCACAGCCCTCCCATTTTCCTCGTTTCAGAAATGACACCCAGTAGTTCAGACAAAAAATATCTCAAGGATATCTCTGCATACAGGTTCCCTTGATCCAGTTCAGTCTATCAGCTAGTTCGTCAGACCCACCTTCAAGATGAATAGCATCCCTTTGCACTGCAATCTCTGAGGCACCAGAGTACAGCAACGAACTGTTTCCATTTTTGCTCCACTATCGCCCCCTAGTGGTTATTCTCTTGACAACAGCCAGATCTTCCCCCATAAGCTCTGGATAACTTCCCTTTGTGATAAGAACAAAATCATGGAGCTACCATGTAACTCAGTTGGCATGCAAGGAGCCACAGCTTCTATCTCCAGTACAATAAAAGCTAGGTGATGTGTTTATAAAAAGATAAAGAGATATAAGGATATGTTCTCTGTGTGTGTGTGGTGAGGTGTGGGGGAAGGGAGTGCCTCAGTGGGCCCATGCAGAGGCGTCTGTTCCCCTGAGGGACCAGCCACATATAGTATAGAATAGAGTTTATTCAGGGCATGGGGAGGGGAGCTAAGAGGGTAGTAGAGGCAGAGAAAGGCAGAAAGAGTAGAGAAGTAGAGAAGTAGAAGCTGGCCATGAGCACAGGGGGAGGGGGGAGGCAGTGGGGAGAGAGAGGGAGCAAGGGAGCAAGAAAGCAAGAGAGGAAGCAAGAGGGGTAAGAGAGGATGGGTCAGGCAGCCCCTTTTGTAGTGGGTCAGGCCTACCTAGCTGTTGCCAGGTAACTGTGGGATGAAGTTTAGACAGAATGCTAACAGTAGGTATGGTGGCTCCCATAGCACAGGAGATAGAGGCAGGTGGGTCAGCAATTCAAGGCCATCCTGTTACAGATCACATTTGAGGCTATCTAGGGGTATACGAGATTCAGTCCTCTACCCCAACACCCCCTCACCCCCAAATATCATGACGTATGATGTCTTCCTTATTTGGCTCTGTTTCTCAGACCCTCCATCTCCCACCGGCTCATGTTCCCTATTAGTCTGATTGAGACAGAGGCCTGCATAGCCCCACCTCAAACTCACTGTTGAGCACAGGCTTGTACTGTTCTGTTTCTACTCCTACTTCGTAAGTGCTGGGGTACGGGTTCACACCACCATACCCAGGTCCGCTATCTCTTTAACATTTTAGCCGATCTCTGCAGCCTTGTTTAGTTGCCATGTCTGGGTTGGGATTGTCACACAAGCCACCTGACTACCCTCACTGGAGTTCCCTCCACATGGTCCCCACAGGGTTTCTCTCCATCTCCTCAGGCTTCCCATCCCACCAGCGATCACATCTAAACTTCTTATGTCTCACTTGCAGATGCCCGTTGCCTGCCTCTCTTCAGAAGGAAGTCAAGATCCAAGCATAAGCCCTAAAACAATTGAAGGAAAATGCAAACGGTATATGTGATATATTTTAATGTCTAAAATATAAAAATTGTTCGTAGAGCACAACAGCAAAATACCAAGCGGATCAACCCAAAAACCATCAAAGACTTGAAAAAAATATTTCTTTAAAGGAAAATAAGCACAGGATCAGATGGTCAGTATTCTTAGCCTTTGGGGTGTGTGTGTGTGGAAATCTAATCCACTTCACACCACTAGGATGGCCATTATAAAAATAATGGAGCCGGGCAGTGGTGGTGCATGCCTTTAATCCCAGCACTTGGGAGGCAGAGGCAGGTGATTTCTGAGTTCGAGGCCAGCCTGGTCTACAGAGTGAGTTCCAGGACAGCCAGGGCTACACAGAGAAACCCTGTCTTGAAAAACAAACAAACAAAAAAAAACCAAAAAACAAAAAAAGGAAACTAACAAGTGCTGGAGGAGATGACGAGGATTGGAACCCTTTGTGTTGTTAATAGAAATGTAAATGGTGCAGGCTCTATCAGGCTCTATGGAAAAGTTTACCAGTGAGTTAGAAAGTTAAAAACTGGACTGAGATTGGTGGCACATGCTGGAAATCCCAGCACCTGAGGAGTCAAAGTATAGATCATCAAGGCAAGCCTGGGCTACATAGTGAGATCCCGTTTCAAACAAATCCAAATAAATAATACGATTACCATAAGAATTAACTGTTACACTCAAACTTCCCCCAAAACAGTTGAAAGAAGGGATACAAGCATGTGCTTGTACCCCAGCACTCAGAACAGCCAGAGGTGGAAGCAACCTGAGTGTCTTCTAACACATGCATGAAATGGATAAACAAAATGTGGCCTATCCACACAAAGAATTACTTATCCTTCGACAGGAACAGAATTCTGACACATGCTATGAGTTGGTCAACTCATTAAGATACAACAAGCCAGCCACAGAAGCACTGACAGTGCATGATTCCATGGACACGAGGCGCCCAGCCTGGGCCCTTTCAGAGACAGGAAATAGATCTTAAGTTACCATGGGCTGTGAGAAAGACAACAGGGCAGTTGTTCGGTGGATGTGTAGCTATTTGGGATGCTAAAAAAATGCTCTACAGTGGGTGACGGTTACTGTATAGTGCTGTGGGTGTGTCAAAACATGCTATTCTACACATAAAAGTTATTAAAACGACAAATTAATGTTACTTTACTACAATTAAAAATAAAAATGAGAAGGCTGGATAACATCTTGGAGAAAGTGGGAGGAAATGCTGAATATGTCACAGATGAGACAAGGGAAAAATTTTATATTCTAGTAGGTCTTGTTAATAGTCATTCATCAATCAACCCATCATCTGTTTATCCTATCTATCTACATACCTATCTGATTATATGTATCTGTTTACAATCAATCTATCTCTATCTGTCTTATATATGAATCTATCTATCTATCTATCTACCTACCTACATACCTATCCATCCATCCATCTACCTATCTATCTATCTACCTATCTAATCTAGTTTGTGAAGAAATGAAAAGCTGCATTTTAGTGTGTGCTATGACCAGAGACGAAGGTAATGGTCCTACCATATTTTACTATAACATAGGATTCCTCGATGAGCTCAGAGTCTTCGACCATGATCTGCTCATCTTTGAGAGGCAGTTCTGGACTTTCAGGAGCAACTGAGCCCAAACCTTTCCTACCTTTCTTTTTGACATTTCCAACCCCAATGATTGGGCAAACACAGACGGAGACAGAGTATCTGATCCTATACTACATAAAAGCCAAATGATTTCAGAATGAAATGTGTTGAGCAATGTGCTATTATTTACAGACAAGAAGACCGAAGAACAACTGATTAATATGGGCACTGAAATAAATATTTCTACTTTTAGCACATTCATAAAATAACACCATTTCAGCTGGTCTGTCTACCAAGTGTGGGAGTGCTCACTTGGGCAGACAGCTCTCCCCGGTGATGAAATGTTTTGATTTGAAATGTAAAATGGTTCTTTCCAGAGGTTTCAGAAATCTAGTTCTGAAGATGAATTTGTTCTTGACCACTCCCTCTGCAGCTGGGCCATGCAGTTGGAAGCCTCTGTGTGCAGGGCTGCCATTATCTGCCACTAGCGTAGCTGTGGTGTTTGGTTAAGGACACTGGTCTGCTCGTTCCTTCTAGAGAAAACCAACCTCTGACTGCTGAGTATAAAAGAGCCTTTATCAAAGAAGAGCTATATAAAACTAATGTTTTGCCAAGGCTGTTCGCAAGGACCAGTATATCCTAATCCTGTTATATTAAATCTGGTAGCTATTAATGAGTGAAGATTGGCCTACTGTATGTGCAAAATTCTGAGGTTGCCATGGCGTTCCTGTAAAATGTTCGTTGCTGCCAAAAACCAAACCAAACCAAATCAACCCCCCCCCCCCCCATACCAGTTCTTCATCTGCAGGTTATTTCTGTCCTAGCCAGGGCTCTCTGTTGCTGTGATAAAACACTGACCAAAAACCACTGTAGGGATGAAAATGCTAATATCACCGGAACAGATTCCCAGGTCATAGTCTAACGCTGAGGGAAGTCAGGGCAGGAAACCTGGAGGTGGGATCTGAAGCAGAGGCCATGGAGGAACACTCTTTACTGGCTTGCTATCATGCTGCCAAAACCAGTACCTTGGGGGAGACTCTTAACCATAGCCAAGTCTGGCAGCCAGTTTGAGATGCAGCCTTGACCCTCTTTGGACCATAGCTTCTGTGTGCTGGCCCCCTGGAAACACCAGAAACTCTTGGTGGTGTTGGTCTCTGATTAATCACAGTTCATTTTTCAGCCCCAGCTAACCAGAATCCATTATCTCAGTAAAGCCAAGGCTCACTTCAATGCTGCTGGTCTATTGTTATTCACAGCTGACCATTCTGTCCCAGCTGACCAGAAACCACAGAGTCTTAATTCGAAATATCAACCAGTGGCTGGAGAGATGGCTCAGCGGTTAAGAGCACTGACTGCTCTTCCAGAGGTCCTGAGTTCAATTCCCAGCAACCACATGGTGGCATCTGTAATGGAATCTGATACTCTCTTCTGGTGTGTCCAAGACAGTGACAGTGTACTCACATAATACACACAAGTATATCATCTTTGAAGGACTCTCAATCTTCCTGTGACACTCCACAAGCCGGGTCTCCGACATCTACTTCCCTTTACCATTGCTGCCCTCCAAGCCCCCATTACAGCTTAGTAAGTTCTGGGGACTCAAATGGCCTTTTCAAGCTCCAAACTCTTAAAATACGGTCATGTCCTTCACCACAATATCATACTATCTGGTACTAATTTCTGTTCTATTTTGGTTTCTGTTGCTGTGCAGAGGTCTGCCTGCCTCTGCCTCCCGGGTGCTGGGATTAAAAGCGTGCACATGGCCACCACCACCACCACCAGACTTTTTTTTTTAAAACTGGTTTACAGGTTATAGCTTATCATCAAGAGAAGTTAAGGCAGGAGCTGAAGCACAGAACAGTGGAGTGCTGCTCACTGGCTTGTTTTCCAAGGTTTCTTTAGCTTACTTTCTTATACCTCGAGGACTACCTGGCCAGGGCAGCCCCACTCATAGAGGGATGGGCCCTCCCACATCATTAATCCCCAAACACCTTAAGAACACAAGCACAGGCTGCTCTGACGGAGGCTGCTCCTCAGCTGGTGATTCCAGTTTGTGTCAAGTTACAAAAACTAACTAGCACAATTAATTCTTGGAAGTAAATTCATATTCTTTAATTTTTAAGAAACTGAAATATATATATATATATATATCTCATGATAGCAGGGGCTTGTGAGAGCCAGTTTTCTCTACCACGTGGGTCCCAGGAATTGAACTGCTCTAGCAGCAAGCTCCTTTACCTGCTGAATCACCTTAGTGGCCTAAAAATTCATATTCTTAAACACAGTCCTGGGATAAACTTCAGGAAAGACAGTGTCCCTGAGAAAATGCTATGAAACCAGAAGCCACATTGAGATCATGGTGGCCACTAGGGCTGTGGAGTTCATGGCCAGGCTCTCATGGCTGCTTTTGTTTTACCCAGTCTTAGGAAACACCTACACTACAGTTACTGCCACCAAGTCACTTGCTCATCTGGACAGATGTTTAGGATAAGCTGCAGGTATGAGCTCTCTTAACATGTCTACTAGCCTGCGCTGGGTGGGGCAGAGGACACAGGGGCAAAGCAGGTTCTGGCCTTCCTTAGGAGGCTTGAATTAAGTCACTGCAATGGCTTTACAAGGTCGTATATTTTGGCTCAACCTGGGGGTGCTATGGATTTGTGGGCTGGCTCAGCTCCTGTGCTATGACTCAAAACACTTGTGTTTCTCACTCATTTATACTGCTACATAAAACTGGGTCTACTGGGCTTCAATGTAAGTCGGGGAAACGACTGGCCCATGGGCCATATTTCACCAGTATCCTGAGAAGCCATGGAACTGGGTGCAAGGAGCACCCAGCTGATGATTTTCTTAGAAATTGGAAAGTCTACCCAGGAACCTAAGTTTATAGTTAATGATAACATGAAGGCTGCTCGCCCATCCCATAGGTCATTGCTTTCCACTTTACTCCTGTTACCTCAGAGTACTTGGTTCACCGCTATTCCCATATGCTTCTGTGGACATAGGAAGCTGTGAGCTCAAACTGTACAAATGTCGTCTGTGAATGGTGAGGTTTACAACAGTCTACACCCCGATGGCATGAGGAAGGAGGAGCTAGCTGAGCCTTTGTTCTCCTGGATTGGGGTGAGAAAAGGGTACCACTGGCGTGTGCACGTGCTGTGAATGCTTAACACTGGACAAAAGAGCCCCATGGTGATCCCTGCTTTCCTGCTTTTCCATATTGGCTAGGAGGAGTGGGGCGAGCACTAGATGCGGTAGGCGTGGTGTGGTCCACTAACTCAGTGCTCAAGGATCTGAGGTCCCTACTTTGTAGTAAGTAAGTTGCAATATCAGGGTCTTGGCCCATTATGATCTGGTGTACTAGCTCCTGAGAGGTCCAAACAGATCACATCTTCATGAAGTTCTCGGGAAAGGGAGTTTTATATCTGTAATGATTCTACTTTATGGGGGGGGGTGGCATTTAGTTCACATTCTTTAGCAAAATTTACATAAATAGAATAAAGGACACAGATGTGTATGAAATATACATTCACCCAAATGATTCAAATGCAAACTTGCAATAGTTTCAACTTAAAAGCTGTGCTGCATCCTATAGAACAGCAGGAATCTGATGTTTTACAGTGGAAAATAACATCGGTGGTCCTCTTGAAATGGCTTTGCTCCGTCTTACGGGGGGTGGGGGGGGAACTCCTTAAACTGCAGAAATGTGGGAAAGGGTGAGGCTTCTATAGCTAAGATCACTGTGGCTGTTTGCATCTCCAAGTTTTCATAAAGGGTCCTTTCAACCTTGCCACAGTTTTACTGATGAACATAAAGGCACAGGGCTGGCACTGATTTTGTACTGTGGGTTCTCTAGTGGCTGTGAGGGATGCTGCAAGATCACCAGCAGACTGGGCGTTGGTCCCCTCTGGCTCCGTGTTTAGCAGGCATGAAGGCCATGCTGTGACTCTTACCTGGGGCAGTGTTCCTTTCACCAATGAAGGAATGTCATCCTTGGAATAACCAAGGGCAGCGAGACCATCATCAACATTCAGGTCAAATAGGAATTTTCGGAGGGCATCTGCCAACACAGGCCCAGCATCTTGGATCTTGGCAGTACGGATGTTGGCTCCTAGGAGAAAAGTTCAGACCATAGGAAGAGACGGAAGCAGCTTCCAGATATAGCTCAGTCACAATATCAGCTGAACATGTAATTTGTACCTAATGCCACCTCCAAACACCGAGGCTCATGGTACTACGAGGGTTTCCTGAGATGTCTCTGTAGTCAGTGGCCCACGGATGACAGGCTCAGTAGCTAACAACTCTTTAGGACAAGTTGGCTGGGGACTACTGATTCCTCCCTGTTCACCCTTTGTGTGGTGGGGGAGCAGAATGACAGAGCCAAGAAAGGATGTGCTGAATAGAGGGCAGGAAAGATGCTGGCACTGGGATGCAGGGATGGCATGTTGGTAGGGGGCATAGCTTATATGGCGTTCAAGGCTTGGCATTTACTGACCCCTAGAGGTGTACACATTTAATGTCTTTTCTAAAACAACATAGAAAAACCCAAGGCTTCTGCAAAGAGCTTAAGGCAAGGATATGGAACTACAAATTCCACATACAGACCACCAAAGAGGAAAAAAATAACATAACAAAACTTTGTTACATGTGACTAGGGAAGGAAGTTTCTTCTTTAGAACTTTTAAAAAAAATAAGGACTACATTGCCAAAGGACAGGGGATGTCCCTCTTAATAAATATCTCAGTGGCAGTTGGGCACAACAAAGACCATGGACTTGGGGAATAGTGCTTCCTGAGAAGATGACCACATGAAGAAGGTTGCCAAGGCTTGGAGATTTGTAAGGACAGAAGTTTAATGGTTCACAGCACCAACAGTAATAGAGACGTCAGTCTGGAAGGGGCATGAAGTTCTGTTCTTAGGCAGGCTAGTGTGCTAATGCCCAGGGGAAGGGGACAGCTTTCTCAGACTGAACTTAGAACTTGGCCTGTAGATCGTCTATCTAAGTGGCACACCTGTGCTGCCCACAAGGCTAGCATTCTGCAAATGAAGGTAGCATTGGACAAGGTATAACAAATGCTGTGAGGGAGAGGAGGCCCCTCCTTGCTGCAGCACACGGTAAGTCAGATTTACTCTTCTTCCTTCTGTGAGGGTCAGAGCGGCTTTAGTCCAGGAAAAGGTAAACAGAACCAGATACAGGCCAGATGGAGAGCAACAGGATGAAAGGTACACCAGACCTGGCAGATCCATCTGCAATGCCTAGCAGCAGCTAAGAGTGGATTAGGCGCGAGGCATGACAGGATGTGGGGTTACAGTTTTATGACCCTGAGATGGCTGCCACCGAACACACGGTACAGACTTTCCTAAGAAGCATTTTTAGAAACAGTAACAACAGAGAGGAGACACGAAGGAAAATAAACTGGCACAGCTAAGAAAAAGCTAAGATTTCATAGAGAATCAATATATTTACCTGGTAATATAGGATATTACTGGAATTCCTAAGCAGTTAGGAAGAACCGCTGGGTTCTCCTCCCAGTTTAACAGGGGATCTGCCATCTTGTAATGTCTGTGCTTCCTGGATCATGGCTATAAATTCACTAAGATTTTTCCTATTTACAGTAGATCTAGTCTACTGCTTAGAAGCCCTTCCTGTAATTTTTACCATTCGTATATTTACAAAGGCCAGAGCTATGTCCCAGCATGGCCGCAATTCCCCCCCCCCCCCCCCAAAAGGGAGAAGGGATACAGGCCCCTGGTATCACTGCCAATGTGTTCACACAGTACACACTGCAAACTGACGCCCGGGCTTGGCTCCAGTCCAGGGCGGGCTTCTGACATTAACATTCCCCACACAGCACCTGGAGCCCTGGGGCACACAAAGGACTGGTGTGTGAGGGAGGGCCAGGGCAGCGGCCCTGTGGGAGGATGTCTGTGGTCATGCCTCCCTCCTTGGGAATAATCTTTCTAACGGCTCAAGCTACAAGAGCATAATGGAGAGTTTTTGCTACAGCCTTTTTCTTCCCAGCCTAAACACAAGTAAATCCAGTTCTCCAAGTCATCTTAAAAAAAAAAAGAGCTATTATTTCAGAAAAACACTAAGATTGATTTTTTTTAAAACCTCCTACTATGGCTATCCAGGATATAATTTTTTTTCTGTAAGAGTCAAAAGGCACAGTGGGCATCTTATTAGATTACTTATCCGAGAGAGTATGCCAAGCAGGTTGCTCATTTGCAATTGCTTTAGTTTATTGTTTGGCTTCTCTGTGATTGAGAGGTCACTGCTGCTTTCTGGATTCATTTTATCGGTGACTCTGCATAGCAGAAGTCAGAGAGACATTAGTTGTATTCCAGGCAGTATTTTCTCAAGAGGCAAGAGCAGAGCAAATAGTAATAGGACAGACAGATCTTGACCCTTCGTAGGGTCAATATTAGGTTCTCTTTCCTTCTGGATCCTTAGAAGGCTAAAATTATGGCATTGAAGTGCTGTCCAGGGCCCCGGGCGAGTCACTGTCATTTTATCACCGAGCTACTCCAGAGTGAAAGCTTGTGTTCTTATCCCTGGGAAACACTCCGCCCTGGAGGGCCACAGAGCTGTGAGTAAAGGTTCATACCTAATATTTCTGCCGTCTCCAAGTGCCGTTCTGGAAACATCTGGGCTGTGAAGGTGAACACCGCAGGAGAGGTGAGTACCACGGACAGGCCATGGGGCTGGGGAGAGATGCACAGAACAGTTGTTCTTCCTGGCACCACTAGTACTGTGGGCAGTCAAGAGCTCGCTGTACGGGCTGGGGTGCAGCCTGGTGGCAGAGTTCTTGCCAGGGTTCCATCCCCACACCCGCTGACACATCTACTTACAGAAATTGGGACAATTATAAGAGCCAGTTGAGTAATTTATTATTAAATATTTTTACCACCAGAGGGTGATCCACATTGTACTCCTTGGCTTTATATGTCTTCACTAAACCTGAAATTGGGTAAGACATGCCATGGCTGGAAAAGAAAAAAAAGGAACCTTTTGTTGACACACAGATGCTAGAAATCAGTAACATGGACATGGTGGCAGGAGCACCCCTCATGTCTCTGGACTGGACTGTTACTCACAGGGTTCTACATCATGTGCTTGTTGGAGGCAGGGAATGTACACTCCAACTGGATTCACTAACAAGACCTCTGAAAGGGTCAGACTCCAATGACCAAAGAGTTTTATGCATTGGATAATATGCAAGCTGGACCTACTAGTGATCCATTCTGTAAATAATCAACAGATTGTTTCAAATGTTGTATATTAACAGTGCTGAATTACAAAGGGCTGGTTTACCCCAAGAAGCTAGGTTAGTCAGTTCTATTTAATTGACTTTTATTTGCCTGCTTCTTACCTTTGCAAATCTGTGTGCAAGCATAGGGCAGGAGAGGATATTGGGTGACCTGCTCTATTAGTCTTGCTTTGCTTTATTTCCTGAGACAGGGTTTCATCTAGAGCTAGGTTGGCAGCATCAAGCCCCAGAGACTCTGCATCTCATAGTGCTGGGGCTATAGGTAATTGCGGCCATCTACACCCAGCTTCAGATTTTTAAGTGAGTGCTGGGATTCAAACTCAGGTCCTCATGCTTGCACGGAAACCCTCTACCCATTGAACCATTCTCCAGATCACAGTGGGTTTTGCCTTTATCAGAAAATAGAAACTTTAGATCCTCTTGAACTCTCAGTGAGCAAATAGGAAATTATTGCAGTTTAATAGATGGTTCAGAATATTGTAACAAGTTAATGTATAATATTCACAATTAATATTGTAAAAATGAAGTGCTTAATGTGAGCAAAATGGTCTCATTCTTATAATATCGACTGTTGGAAGATGGCATGCTTATTCAGCAAAAGGTCCCATGAAAGGAAGTGTTTTGGTGAATTACATTAATATTCATCCACGAGTTTTCAGACACCTTGCATGAGACAAATTGGAAGCTACTGCTTCCCTGAGTTATTGGGTAATTTAGAATGTACTCTCTTGGAAGTATATTCTCTTTAGAATTCTCTCTTGGAATCAGGAAATTATTGATTAGCATGCTTTCAAGAAGTGTTACGGGTCATGTAGCCTTCAAAGGCAACTCTATAGCAATACTTAACTTTTCAATTTTTTTTTAATTTTTAAAAATTTATTCATGTATGAGTACTCCATCTGTATACATACAGATCCCATTACAGATGGCTATGAACCATCATGTGGTTGCTGGGAATTGAACTCAGAACCTTTGGAAGAGCAGCCAGTGCTCTTAAGTACTGAGCTACCTCTCTAGCCTCCCAAATTTCAATTGTTTTTAATAGCTGTCTATGTTCAAAATAAAAATCATTCATAATCTCTTTCCTTCTGGCCACTTTATGCATATATTTAATTTATGATTATATTGAACATAGTTTCAAGATTTTTTTTTACTTTTCTATTTTATGTGTTTGTGTGTGTTTTGCCTGCATGTACAGCTGTGTGCCCCATGCCTACAGTCCAGGGAGGGATCAGAAGAGGGCATCTGATCACCTGGGACTTGAGTTACAGGGGATACCATGTGGGTACTGAGAATCGAACCTGGGTCATTTGGAATAGCAGCTGTTGATCTCTACACTGCTGAGCCATCTCTCCTGCCCCTGTATACTGCTTTTGAAGCCTAATATTCTTTGTTTTAAGACTGAGTCTCAAGTAGGCCAGGATGATCTCAACCTGTCTATGCAGTTGAGGATGACCTTAAATTCCTGATCTTCCTGCCTCCACCTCCTAAGTGCTGGGATTACAAGTGTGAGCTACTGTGTCTGGTGTTGCAAACACTTTTATACATCCATCTGCCTTAACCACGACTTTATTTTACTCTTTAAGCATTACACATCAGTTGAGTATTAACTATTGGAAATCAAACATGCATCCAAAATTTTCAATTATAAATTACACTAAAGTGAACATCTTTAGAAAGAAACCCATTGTGCATGCCATGAATATTACTTAGGCCAGATTCCTGAGACTGAAATAGTAGGCCAAGGGGGACGAACATTTTCAGGCGCTAGTACGTTTTGTTCACTTGCTTTTGGTATAATAAATTCACCCTCCCATGCCACAGAATGTGATGCTCACTGCTGCCTTGCACACTAACTAGCTCTACTCTTAATGCTCAACATTCTGTTTCTTTAAAAATAATTGTTTTATATTAAGGCACTATACAATAAAGTTTCAGACAAAGATTAACTTGGGGATATAAACAAAGATTCTGATCGTTCCTTTCTCTGTTATATATGAAGGACCAAGTAAAGATCCTGCACTTGAGATTTTACAAATCACAATATACAGCAAGACACAGAGAAATGGGAGCCCTCATCCAGTGCTGGTGTGAGTGAAAAAAATGGTATAAGCACTAAAGAAGAGTGGTAGTTTCTAAAAAACATAATAATAATAATAATAATAATAATAATAATAATAATAATAAATTACCTAGATTCAGAAATTCCATTCATTTGTATCAAGTAAGAGAAATACAAAATGTGTACACAGAACATGCCACAAATATCCGCCAACTGGTAATAGGTCAAATCAAATGCGGTATCTCCATACAATAGAATGTTATTTGGCAATAAAAAGATCTGAGGTATTTCTGCATGGGTGAACTGAAGGGCCTAATGGTATCTAACTAAAGCATGGCAGGTACAGAGGATCATATGACATCATGTCTACATCATGTCCAAAGAGATGGAAAGTTGTTCAGTGGTCTCTGCAGATCAGTGTGGGCATTGTGAGCAGGAGCTGAGGATGTGGGATATTTTATTTTTCTTTTAAGCCGGGTGTAATAAAATGTTCTAAAACTAATGGTCGCAGGACTTTGTGCACAGAGTAGAAACCATTGCATTACCTGTGTCTTCTATGAGCAGACTGTTTAGTATATAAACTGCATTTAAAAAGATAATATAAGGAATCCATGACCCAAGAAACTTATTCAAGTAAAGAAAACATTTGGGGAATCTTAGATTTCTTTTTTGTATAGCATATTTGAAGTTGCCCACTTGTCCTGAGTTATGTATATTAAAACTTAGAAGCAGTACCATGAGTCAAGAAAAGAATTGCATGCTCACTTACCACAGATGAACACCAGCATTTCCGAAGCCAATGCCAGCGAACGTGCTTGCCAAGTGCATGTTAGACCTTGCTTCCAGATCCTCAGGGTCTCTCACAGCCCTATGGATGAGATAAGTGTGGAGCAACACACCAACATCGGTATTTTCTTCTGATAAAGAGCTGCCTTAGGGAAAGGCCAGACAGGGGAATGTCCCTCAGTAGAAAGAAAAATTAGGCAGGTTACTCAAACGACTCTTTGTCTTCTCAATGAAAATGGAAGGCAAACATATTTTTCTCATCAACGGTTTCACAGAGGCCATAATAAATACTCTGTCAGCCACTTAACTGATAGGAAAGTGCCAGAGAAGCGAGGCCCTGACCCTGCACTGTGAGTGCTGCTCTGGGGAGGTGACCTGGGACTTGCTCAGTCTTCATTTGTCAATGGCCCTCACAGTTGTGAATGGACTCAGGGTGAACATATTCTCAGAGTACACCCAGAGCCCTGTCACCCGAGGCCACCTCAGACTAAGCCAGCCAGGTCATCTTCCTCTCTGTGATGCTGATCCAAACTGAACTGTATGTTTTTGCTGTTTTGGGAGCCTGTTCCCATTTGGTCTCTCATAAATAATGGCCATAATTTGTCTACTTATATATTTGTATTCTTCAAAAAATTTAAAGATTAGTGAACTTCTAAAATATTTAGCTAGAGAGATGGCTGAGTGGTTAAGAGCACTGGCTGCTCTTCCAGAGGAACTGGGTTCAATTCCCAGCAACCACATTGTAGCTCACAACTGTCTGTAACCCCAGTTTCAGGGGCTCTGACACCCTCACACATATATACATGGAGGCAAAACATCAATGCACATAAAATAAAATGAAATAAATAATCAATTAAAAAAGAAAGGACAAAAAAGAAACCCTATCTCAAACAACGACAACAAGATAGATAGATAGATAGATAGATAGATAGATAGATAGATAGATACTATATAAAGAAACTTATGCCGGGCAGTGGTGACGCACACCTTTAACCGCCAAACTTGGGAGGCAGGGGCAGGCCGATCTCTGTTAGTTCGAGGCCAGCCTGGTCTACAAGTAAGTTCCAGAACAGCTAGGGCTTACACAAAGAAACTCTGTCTCAAAACACCAACACTAAGTAAATAAAGATAAACTAGTTAAAGTTTTTGTTTTCAGATTTGAGGTCTTGTTACCCTGCCCAGGCTGGTCTCAAATGCCGGTGCTGCGCCTCAGCCTTCCCGGTAGTTGGAACCCCTTGTGTGTTGCTACACTCAGTTTGTATTTGCATTCCCGAATCTTTCAAAACCTCCCAGACCTCCCAGGAACCCTTTCACATTATCTGTTTCCTGAGTAGCTACATTTTTTCCTTGACTTTAATTCAGGTGAGTTTTTTTCACTGGGTGGCTTCTGTGTGCTTTTAGGGTACTGACGACCCAGCCAGCATCTATGTGTTTCTCATTCCTGCCCAGTCTCACAGACATCTCCCTCATTCCAGCTTTACTGCTGGAGTTGTTGCTTCCGACAGAGTCTTGCTTTGCCATCCTGGCTGGTCTAGTACTAACTATGTAGCACAGACTGGCCCTCAAACACATGGCAATCCTCCTGTATCAGACTTCCAAGTTCTGAAATTACAGGTTTTCACCACCATGTCTGACTAATTTGAGGGCTTTGGTGAGGAAACTTTTTAAAAATTTTATCTGCATCCTTTATGTATTAGGAGTTTCAGTTGGCTTCTGAAACTGTTCCCTTTTCGAACTGAGGGGCTCCTCCAGTTCTCTCCTGCCTATCCTCAGATCCCTTCAGTGGTCACAGGTGACCGATCTGGTCAGCAGCCCTTTTCAGCATTAGGCATGTCAGGTTTTGCCTGAGAGCACGTCCCATCTCTCTGTCCCCGGGCTGACATACCTCTTCAGATACTTAGCTACAATCCGCAGTGCATGGACTGCCCAGATGTCGCTGATTGGGTTGCTACCCTGGTACGCTGGTCGTAGGATGGGATTGGAAGGGCAGGGGCTCCGCATGCTGTAGGGAATGGCGGTGTACGATTCCAGAGCATGGCTGAAGAGAAACGTTTAAAATACACCGAATGAGCTTTGCTTCTCTCCCTCCCTTGCAAAGCTTATTCTTGTAACTATTCTTATCACTATTTTTACAACTAAAACTTATCTTTACAAGAAAGGATTGAGGGACCTGAAGAGGACAGGGACTCCACAGGAAGACTAACAGAGTCAACTAACTTGGACCCTTGGAAGCTCCCAGAGACTGAAGCACCAACCAAAGACTGAGCATAGGCTAGACCTAGGCCCCTGGCACATATGTAATTGATGAGCAGCTTGGGCTTCATACTGGTCCCCAACAACTGGAGCAGAGGCTGTCCCTGATCCTGCTGTCTACCTGCCTATGGATCATGGCTCCCTAAATGGACCACCTTGTCTGGCTTCACAAAAATGTGACAAAATATGCTTGTACCAGAGGATGAACTATGGTGGTTTGAGACTTGCTGAAAGTGAAAAGAACCTGTGTGGCCTTCAAAGGAGATTGGCACTAATGGCCTAGCTCAGGAACAGGCCTGCAGTAGATAATACACATCCCAGCTAAAACCACAGGGGCCTCTGTGAGCCTTGCCAAGTTACTAAGCACCAGCCACCCAATCTCCGAGAGTGTCACGCTGCACAGTGCTACAGAGAGGTGATGTGTGTGAGGTGCTAGGAGTACACACTGATCTCCCTGACTGATCTCCCCTAGGGTCAGCCCTGAGCCTTCTCTAGTTTGTGTGACTGTAGAGGCAGGTGGTATGGTCCAGAGATGTTTCATGTCATCTTAAACTGATTCTTTCTCTGTGGGTCCACCACCACAGTGTTGTCTAGGGTATTCTGTCCAGAGACAGGCTCGTGGGCTATAACCACTACATCCAATCAGCAACATTTCCCACCTTCACATTTTTGCTCAGCGAAGGGACAATGACAGCCAACAGAAGTGGTGCTCCATAGTGTTAATCAGGGAAGGCTTATCAGGACTAGATACAGGCAATCTGGTGGCGAAATACTGTTCACAGACCAGTGTCCTCCAGGAGGCACAGGTACTTACCAAAGGACATCGAAGCCACTGTTGGCAACCACCTGGCAAGGCATGTGGAGAGTGTGCAGGGGATCAACCAGTCCCAGCGTGGGTTTGATGGCTCGTGAAGCAATACCTAAAACAGAAGAATTTTAATATGTTAAAGGTGTAGGCACCATTAAAAATTTAATAACCTTAGGACAGTAAGTTTAAAAACCAAATTATGAGAAAAGATTCATTTTCATGTAGTGATGCAAGTAGAACCCATGCTTCAGTGGTGTGCTAGACTGATTCCTCATCCCCTGAGCCAGCTCAAGCAGCTCTTTCAGCTATACAGAGGAATGACTGGCCAGCTGGCAGTGTTGACCTCACAGAAACTGACAAGAACTACAATCAAGGGCATATTTCTTATTCAATTCCAAAATATTATTTACTAGCAGACCATTGGCCATTGCTCTACACCTTGCTATGTTACAAGTCACTTAACCACTGGGAGTTAGACCCTACACACACACACACACACACACGCACGCACACATGCACATGCATGCACACACACACACACACACACACACGCACACACATGCACACACGCATGCACACACACACACACATGCACATGCATGCACACACACACACACACAACAACATCTGTCTCAGGAGCTATAAGAATAAAATGAGAAAATATGTAGATAAGCCTTTTAAATGCCATAAGGCTGAATTTAAGAGTTGCTTGTTATTTCTGTTGTTAACAATGTCAAGCGATCATGTAATTTAACAAAAATAAAGAAGTTACTCTGAAAGTGTAGTTGAACATCAACAAAGGCTGAAAGTGCCTCAGAAGACAGAAAACAGAATAGAAGTGACCTGGGGATGGGCCTGGAGGGACTGGCTAGGATGGAACAGAGGCAATTTTGTGGAGATATGGAATGTCTAGGATCTTGATTTGCCATGCTCATTTGCTAAAACCCATCAAACAGACTCTTCGAAAACTATGCATTTTGTTGTATACAAGCATCTTTTGGTAAAATTGGTTTAAAATGTTAAAAAATGTCAAATAGAGGAAGCCACTGATATGGGCAGGAGAGTGGCTTATTAAGATTCATGGCACTGGGGGGCTGGAAGATGGCTCTGTGGCTAAGGGCATTATTGTTTGCTCAAAGACCTAAGTTCAGTTTCCAGCACCTGAGTCAAGGGGCTCACTACTGCCTTGTAACTCCAGTTCCAGGGGATCCGACAGCTTTTTCTGGCCTCCAAAGGCATCCCCACAGCTATGGAATACATTTATTCATGCTCATAAATAAAAATGTATATGAAAAAGAGATTCATGGAATGTTGATAGGCTTTTCAGGTAATTCTCAACAAGAAACTTACCAGCCTATCTTCATATGTACTTGGAAAGAGAAATGTGTGCTTGAGTTCCTTTAATTCCTGATTTCTAAATAATAGCATGAAGGTCAAGGGAATGAGATAGAAGAGTGTGAGAGAATTCCAGAAGAGTTAGGAATAAAATTCTTACCAGTTTTTACTTTCAAATGCTCATAGTCAAAAATGGCAACACCGGTAGTCTCACTGCCAGTCCCTGAGGTAGTTGGAACTTGAACAAAATAATATTAACATTAGAAGGAATCTGAACAGATGTCAGTGGAGATACTTAATTCCATCTCAGAGACAAGGAGCAAAGTCTGACCACTGTATCTGTATAACATATATGTGAAAGAGTCATGTGATATCCATGTTTGAGATAACACACTTGTGAGTATTCCCATCAGCATGCTATGTCTGTGGCTACATGTGAATGCATGTATGAGATCTATAGCTGTGCTAATTTTCTATCTATCTATCTATCTATCTATCTATCTAACATATGTTATGATGTTTGAATACACATGCATGCTTAAAATATATCATATCTGTCTATATTAACATGAGTTCTGTTGGTCTATTTAACATTTACCTGGCTTCTATATCTGTATTAATATAATATACATGCTGCATTAACATGACTGTATACTACACATGGCTGCATTAATATGTATGTATGGTTAACATACATGATTATTTAATAGGCCTATCTGTAGATGTAAAATGCATTTTACGAATTTACATTGAATATATGATAAATTAACATACATGCATGGTTAACATGAATGCATATTTAACTCACATGCTGCCCCAAAGCAGGTCTTACACTTATGTTGTCTGTGTCTGCACTAACACTAACCTGTGTTGAATACAAGAACTCTGTTGTAACTGATGTCTATGCCAGTATTAATATATTTATGTCCATCACACCAGTGTGGGAAGTCTGCCATATTAATGGTGATGAGCTCTGGGAAGCCTGGCTCTAGAGCCAGAGATCAAGTTGCCTAGCACCTCCGGTAAGAAGGCTTGCACATCCTGTCTCTAGAAGACATCTTTATTTCCCGTTGGCAACAGGCATAGGAAGGAGCTGTTTCTGCTGGGCCCTGTGGTTTTGTAGCTCTGTCAAGTTTCTAAACTTTACTAATTGCTTCTCTGTGTGGTGCCGACACAGTTTCACCAGAGGGTTCCATTCGCCAATCTCCAATTACGGTTCTCCCTGCTGACTCCTTGTTCATGTCAGAGCAGTTCACCTGCCACTGACTCCCTCAGGTCCCTTCCGTGGGCATCTATGATAGAGCGGGGCCGTTCCTTATTTCTATTTTAGCAACAGACCCTTAGTGAGTAGTGTGCTAACAGCCATAGACATGAGACGGAAGGAAGGCTAGAAAACCCCAAGTGCCTCCGTGGGACACTCAAGCTATTTTTGATACAGATTTGGGCAGCCGTCAAGCAGATGTCATCTAAAATAACACATCCATGCTAGCCACACGCCCCGAGGAGACACAAAACCAGGTCAGCTGAAGAGCCATTATATGGAAGAAAGGGTTGAGTCACTAAGGGAACACAGCAAATGTCCTCTGTAAACTCCACGGTGGCTGGGACTAAGACAAAGCAGACAGGTCTGGAGACACAGTTGCCAACAGGGGACTTACCAAATATCAGTGAGGATCCCTGCCTCCTCCACACAGTGACATAACGACCTAAAATTACAAGCTTCCTCTAACTGACCTAAGCTGTCTATCTGTGCAAAGATGAAGGTCAGAATCTTTAAATGAAGAAACTGTTGTCTGCTTTGGTCTCTAAACATGCACTGACTTAAAATGAACATATCAGAGGTTCTGGAAATGTAGACTTTGACATTAATAGCTGGCATGGCATGTATGGCCTTTTTTGCTAGTTGTAAAGTAAAGCAAATGAGCAGTGTTTACCTGCGATTAGAGGTTTAAGAGGCACAGTTACTGGCTTCCCCTTCCCAATGGGGGAATTGACATAATCAAGGAACTCAGAGTGAGGGCTGGATGCATACAGATTAGCGGCTTTACAGGTGTCCATGGTGGAGCCCCCACCCACAGCAACATAGGCATCAAAGGCTCCCTTTTTGGCAAATTCAATCGCATCCATGAAGCTTAAAAGAACAGAAAACAAAGGTTGTATTATGCTATATTTTTAAGAAAAGCAAAAACTACACTCATGCTGTTAAACAAGGTCTGGGGTAAATTTTCAATGGCAGCCATTTTTGTTGGCTTCTGCTTAAGTAACTAAGAAGCACTTAGTGTTACCTTCCGTCTGTAGGTTCCACCCTCACGTCATCATAAACCTGAAAACTGATGCCATTCTTCGATAGGGAATCCATAACTATTTGTACAGGAGGGAGCTGGTAGAGGTTCTTATCTGTCATCAAGCAGACATTCTTAGCTCCCATATTCTGTAGATCCTATAATAAAAATTAACTCATAAGTTAGGCTTGAATACAGCAGCACCTTTAGGGAAGTTTAACATGCTCTTTAAGAACAAAAGACTTGGGGCTGGAGAGATGGCTTAGCAGTTAAGAGCACTGGCTGCTCTTCCAGAGGTCCTGAGTTCAATTCCCAGCAACTACATGGTGGCTCACAACCATCTGTAACAGGATCTGATGCCCTCTTCTGGCACATAGGTATACATGCAGATAGAGCACTTATACATTAAATAAACAAATATTAAAAAAAAAAGAACAAAGGACTTAACACTTGTGTTTACAAGATATAACCTGTAGAAGCTGCAGACATCTCAAATACTTGCCATGCCCACTTCCTTTGTAACCCCTGCTCCATATCTAATATTTGCAACAGCCATCTGAAATAAGAAAAAAAATTTATGTATAGTAGAGCTGTTCAATGTATTTCTAAATCCCTGTGTTGACTCCTCATTGTCTAGAGAATAAACAGCATGCTCTGCAGCATGGCCTTCTGCATGTCTCACCTTTTGGTCTCCCCTCTCATTTAAGCAAACCTTGGCTCGGGTCATATTGAAATTTTGTATTTGTCTTTTCCTAAAGACACTAAATTCTCACTTGTTCCTTCAGCTTCAAGTGTCTGCATTCTCCAATTCCCACACCAAATTAACATTTTTACTTTCCAATGCGTGCGTCTCATCTGCGGGTTTGCCCCTTCATTCATACAATCCTTGTGTGCATCTAGACACGTTCTTCTAGTGTCCTGTCCACAGAGACCACAGAGGGTGCTCTGTTGAAGGCCTTGTGCTGGACTCAGATAACACAATAACTAAAACACAGATGTATGCTCTTCTGGGGTTTACATACAAAGGCAGAGCTTTCACACTGACAGATCGGCCAATTTTCAATTAAAGGACAAACCAAAACAATCACGGCGTGTTTGATTCATGATATATTTTCTTTTCTTTTCCTTCTTCCTTAAACGGTTAATAACTCCTTAAATGAGGATTTCAGCAATTCCAACAGGGTCACCTGGGTGTCTGTTATTCTCCCATGACCTTGTCATGGGATTACGTTTCCAACTGTCAGCTATCATATGGGGCTGAATACCTTGGATGGGGCTTGGGCTAGCAGAGGGCTCCTGGTGACCTAACCTATGTCTCCTAAATGAGGAGGGTAAGGAGCTAAACAAAAAACTACAAGGAATTAAGTAACTCGTATGGCAAACTGCAGCAGAATGGTTGGTCATTTACTCCGGCTTCAAAACATTACTCTGACTTCTTTCGTTAGATATTTTCAGAGACTTTATGACATATAGCACATATAATTTGGGAGTATGTAGAGCTGGGAGTTTGTCATATTTTAATAGCTACATGAAAGATGGTGTCTTAAACATTATTGCTTTCTGACTATCTTCCCCTATCTTCCTGATGCACATTGCTGCACGGTGCCAGATCAAAGTGAGACAGGACCGTCAGGTAACAACAGATTCCAGTGGAGTACTAACGCTTCAGCAAACACTGTAGGTTAAGAATGAATCAATGAAATCTACCTCGAAGGCGTAATCTGTTGTTTTTCCCGAAGATGAGAGTCCAGGGGCTAGAAGCACAGAGAGTACCATCAAATCATGTGTCAAAAAATAAACCTATTGTTTTTGAAAATAAAACCCAACAGTGACCATAAACATCTTCCTTCAAATCATACCTAAAAGCATATGTTTTTGCCATTTTACATTTATACCACATATAGGTCAATATTTACAAAAAGTATTATAATCTAATTTTTTTCCTTTCTGTTGTTATATCAGGGCAATGTGGGGGCACCAGTGAATTTCATATTTAAAAAAGTTATTATTGTGTGTGTGCCTGGTGACTGTGTGCACCACGGCATGC
>JADRCH010000109.1:7493008-7511703 GCA_019843965.1 Rhynchomys soricoides
TTATTGTGTGTGTGCCTGGTGACTGTGTGCACCACGGTATGCATATGGAGATCAGAGGACTACTTTATGGAGCTGGTCCACTTCATGTAAATTCTGGGATCCAACTCGGGTCACTAAGTGACCCTTGTGTGTTAAGTGCCCTTACCTGGTGAACCATCTCCTTGGGCCCTTATCTTTCTTTAAAAAAAATATTTTTTATTTATTTATTTTAATTAATTAATTAATTTATTTTTTGAGACAGGGTTTCTCTGTGTAGCCCTGGCTGTCCTAGAACTCACTCTGTAGACCAGGCTGGCCTCGAACTCAGAAATCCCCCTGCCCCTGCCTCTCAAGTGCTGGGATTAAAGGCGTGGGCCACCACTGCCCGGCTTTATTTGTTTTTATTGTATGTACCAATGTGTTCAGTCTGAATGTATGTCTGTGAGGGTGTCAGATCCCCTGGAACTGGAATCACAGACAGTTCTGAGTTGTCACAGGGGTGCTGGGAATCTAGGTCTTTTGGAAGAACAGCTAGTGCTCTTAACCACTGAGCCATTTCTCTAGTTCCCCCCTTCCCCACCTTATCTTTCTTTTTAATCTACTTCTCTATAACCAGTTCTGATCAGCCACAAGGTAAAGGAAAGTCAACAGAATAATTTGCACCACCAATTTTTTTGCTATTAAAGAAAAAGAGACCAGAACTAGACAACAACAAAACAACAACAACAACAACATGGTCTCTGAAGGTAAAAGCATCCACCAAAATCCACATTTTTCTGATTCCTCTAAGGCTCCGTAGATACTCTTGCTCCTCCTCCTGCTGCTGCTTCTGCTGGTAAAGCTTAGGTCAAACAGGAAGTTGGAGGTATCTTTCTCTATGTCATTCCCCAAGTAGAAAAAAGCCAAAGAACCAAAAAGCCAAAAAGGCAAAAAAAAAAAAAAAAAAGAACAAAATGGGTGAATACAAAATTGTGCCTGTCTTCCCAAGGGCCTAAAGGCTGGCTCCACCTCACACCTCATGCTGGTGGTTAGAGACCCCATGGGACCTGAGGGTGACCGCTTCCTCTGACCTCTCTTGACTCCTCCTCCTCAGCCCACTGCTCAGGAGCACGCATTGGCTGGCCTTCCCTTTCCTGCCTGTTTATAGCTTACCTCTTTCCAAGAAAATCAGTTTTTGTGTCAATCATGTGGCATCCTGAGAACGAGATGAAGCTACATTGAACTTTATGGACCATGGTGTCTGGCAAGGATCAAGATGGTGGGAGCTGAAGACTTTCATTACTATTTTAATTATAAAGAAATAAAATATTTTAAAAATGGACATGGACAAGAGTTTTTTCTTCTAGCAATCACCTTACTTTAGCTTTTAGAGGTTTTTTTTTTTTTTTAAACCCCAAAAGACTTGTTCCTGAAGAACCTAAACATTCTTAAAATAGCATGTGTGTTTTCAGTTTTGGAAAATATTATGAGGCTGAAAAGATGGCTCAGTGGTTAAGAGCACTTCCCCCAGAGGACCTGGGTTCACCAGAGGACCTGGGTTCAGTTCCCAGCACCTACATGGCAGCTCACAACTGTCTGTAATGTAATTCCAGTTCAGAGGGTCTGACACTCACAGACACAAACGCAGGCAGAATACCAATGTACATAAAATAATACTTATAGAAAGGGACAACCGAAAGGATAAATAGCATTAAATATTGTGGACTCTACTAGCCTGTCCCAGTTGGAGCTATGTCTTACCAGTTTCCCAGTGAGAAGCAGCTATTTTCGTCAGCCTGCCTCAAGCATGCCTTGATTTCCCCCCTTTTCACACGTTACCTAAATGACAGTGGCACAGAGCAAAACTGAAGCTGATGTAAAAATTCAAAATGTGTTACCTTGGGAGTAAGTGTGAGAATGAGTTGGGCACTGGCATCTAGGAGAAAGAAAACGGAAAATATAAACAGAAACAGGAAACCAAAGCGAGACGCATTAAAGGAACTCGCCACGACACTCTGTCCCCGGGACTGAGCGGCAGCTCAGAGTGTAGAAGAGAAAGCAACAAAAACCCAAACCCAGGATAATGCCGAAGACAAAATCCAGCCCACCACTGCCTTCTCAGCACCCAGATGCTCCTGTCCACGAGGTTATTTACTCAAGTCTACAGAGCCAGGGCCTGCAGGCAGCCAAGAGGAACACGCTGAGGGCACACACTGATGGGGCCCTGGATTGTGAGGCTCCGGCCCTCACAGGTCAGGAGCTTTGACTCAACCATGTGGCCCCTCTACTCAGCTTGAAACCCGGAGAATATTCTACAAGGCTCTCCCACATCTTCAAGGTTTATCTCCAGACTGGTTCTGCACTTGAGCCTCTAGAAGCTCAGAGCACTGGCCTTCCAGGCCAACTACTCATGTTGGACCACCCCATCCTCTACCAACCTCAGCCTCAGGCTCTGAGCCGGTCCTGTCTCTACAGCGGGGACACCTCCCGCAATCACCTTAGGTACTTCCCACGGGTTTTTTTCTTCTTCTGGAAACTTCTCTCCCTTCCCTGCCACATCGGTTATTTTTTGGACAGTCCCTCCCTCTGGCTTCAGTTTCTCATTTGTTTCTCTTTATGGCTCAGAGGACCTTGCCATAGTGGGGTGTTGGCAAATACTTGACTGCAAAGCCTCCCGACCGCGCCAAAATTCAAATCTGGAATTAAAGTACCCAGGGAGGGAAAGGGTAAAGGGAGGAAAAGATTACTCAGTGGCTCTCAGGAGCTTAGAACTTCTTCTTGAGATCAAGAAGAAAGATAAAGCAAGGCTGCCACCTAGTGGCCGCCTATTTCCCCCAGGAAAGCAGGCAAGGCCCAGGCCCAACTTAAAACTAGATTTTTCTTTCCAGAACCTGCCCTGCATTAAGCTTCTAAGGACAAGGCAAGCAAAGGGAAGAAAGACATCTGAAATCAATGCTGGGAATACGGTTGCCTCTTCCCACCCATTCATGGTACTGTAAATTCTAAGCCCGTAGCAGGAGTTCCTGCCTGGCCCTTCCTGGGTAGATTTCCTCACCTTCTTCTCACTATCCTTTCTATCCTGTAAGTGATTCGTGTCTGAATCACTTTGCTCATCCTTTGGTCCTCCCCTTGGTCTACATTCCCGCTACCCACAGTTCACATGCAAAGCTCTTCCATCTGGGAGGCATCCACTGTTCTCGCTTCACTTCTCAGTCCTTACTGCCCCGGGAAGGCGGGCTCTGGAACTACCACTCTCCCTCTCCAGTGCCTCTCCTGTCCCCAGCTCATGGCAGCTTTCATTTCCCTGGCTGACTCTGACTCTTCACATTCACTCATGCTCTCAGCCTTTCCGGAAGGAACCAGCCAGGGAGGGTAACTCCTTGTGGTCTTTGCTGTTCACAACCCATCTGCTGAGACCTGCGAGAGGTGCCTATCCCCTTATTGGATCTTTAAGCACCCTTGCTCTTCAGCCTTTCACTACTCTATTTTCAGAAAAGAGCAGCTTCTGCACAGACCCATGCACGTGTTACTTCGGTATGTGAACTGTCGTAGTAAGGACACCAAGGTCTACACTAGTCTCACTGTGGGGGCAGGCCAGCTTCTCTGAGGCCATTTCCTTAATGGTAGCTGGGCCACACTGCACCACCCTGTCCAACCATGGTATCAGGCCCTGCACAGTGCACACTGTGGCTCCAGCTTTTCACTCTGTAAGGTATCCCGATTATGATTGCCTGCCCAGCTGGGTGCACGCAGGGGTTGACAAGTACTGAGGTATCCTTCGTGCAGCCTGTACTCACGCTGTGCTTTGCAGGTGCCTCAGCAAGTGTGTGACCCGAGCGCGTGCAGCTGCGGCCATGGCAGTTCTCCTTGTTCGCCGGCTACTCCACCCCCGCTGCCAGCCAATCCGGTCGCGGCTGGACTCCAGAAGGAAAACATCTGCCTCCAACACAGGCTGCAAGATCACCTAACCCAGCCTTAGCTCATTTTTCAGGCAACTCTGAAATTGCCTCAATGGCAAGAACCCCACAGGGTCTTGCATAAACTTTAAAAGAAAAATCCCCAAACCGACCAATCAGCCCCCCCCCTCCCCTAAAGGAAATCTTTGAAAGTTAAGTTCTGTTGCCAGCAGCTGGGAATTGGGCTGGAGGTTACGTTTAGCTGTCAACAGCTTGGTTTTGATAATGTTCTCATGGATACTTAGAACTATAAACTGGCAGGGCTCCCCAGTGGAAGAGTTCAGTAAAGACGCCAAGTCCTACGAACCTACTTAGAACGTTACCCAGAGCACTAACAATCGAGTGTTTCCATTAGTTGTTATGAAACAAGTTGAGCTTTCTAAAAGCAACCTTATAAAAATGAAACGCTAAAAGTAACTCCAGCCCAATCCCCAACCGCTAGCAAGTGACAACCTGCTTTACAGAAAACACCCCTCCTCAATTCTAGATTTCCTATTAATAATTTACAAAATAATGCGAAGATTAGTACTTATGCAAGGTACGTTTATTAAGATCAAAATAAGACAATGGAACGGGGAAGACATCCCGGATAGAAATAAACATGAAATCTCCTGCTGGGTGTCGCTGCGTTTATAATCTCAGCACTTGGCCTGAGTTCCAGACCAGCATTTGCTAAAAACTAAAACCCAGGCCAATTAAACAAAAGCCACCTGTTACAAACAAAATGACAACTATTTTCTGGAGTAAGGAGGTTAATTACCATTATTTAGTGTGGTTCCAATTTATCACTTAAAGCAATTCATTGGCCAAATGCACCACCTGAACCAACATCAAAAAACACTATACTTTTAATATTATAGTTAGTGCCAAAAGAACTTTTGGGTTTTGCTGATCCAAGGGTCCTTTTTATGACCATTGTAACGACTTTGTGCTTCTCAAGCACACTCCATATTGGTAGCCAGGTCACTGGCTTCTCATACAACCTCTACCAACAGTAAAAGTTAAAAGCAACACCAGGTACCCGCATACCTTTACAATACTTGTAAATCACAGGTAGACGTAATTTCCCCCCATTCTCCCTGCTCTGATAAATATACAAGCTTTGTTACAAAAATAATGCAAAAATGTTGAAACCAATCTACTATAACTCAGAAATCTGATCAACCCTTACCCAGTATCCAAAGTCAAGATAAAAAAGGAGGCCTTTAACTTATTCCTGGTTCTGACCATATTATTTATTTCTTATGTTCTCAAAATACACCCTTAATTTCCAGCCAGTGTCTCTATTGTGGGAAATGTAGTCCAGCATCGACTCGAGGGGAGGCAAACCTGTCCCTTCAATGTCAAGCTCATTGAGGTCAGCGGCCGCCTCCTGAACCAGCCAGCTGCACGTACTTAATCTTTAATACAGACAGTCCTAGGTTTTTCACAACAGGTCCAGACGGGAGAACACTATTTCCTCCTCTTCCCACCTTGCATTCCTTTCTTCTTGCCACCTAAAGCAGGCGGCCTGGAATGTTTCTTGCCTCCCAAGCCCCCTTTCCTTTTCTCTCCCAGACCCGGCGGGCCGCCCTTTCTCTTGCCCGAAGGTCCTGGCCGTCCCCCTTTTCTCTTGCCTTTCTGGCTCAATTTCCTCCTCTTGGCAGCCTCCTCTTGGTCCTCTTCCCTCATCTGCTTGTTGGTGGCCCTTGTCACGTCCAGCTGAGGCTTCTTGCTGTTCATGACTCGAAGTAGATCCAACTGGTTCTTTTTCTCCGCTGCGAAGTCCCCAAAGAGGGGCTGAAACTTCCTCTTCTTGCCCGAGCCCCGGGGCGCTTTCTCCTTGGGGAGGCGCTCCTGGAAGCGGCCCACCGAAGCAGTGGAGACCTTGGCCACTTGCATGGCGCGGCCCAGCTCCTCCTTACTCTGGTGTCCCGTAGGGTGCAGGCCGGCTGAGCTGGGCATCTGCATCTTGTGCGCGCGGGCCAGGTTCCGCAGACGGTTCAGCTCGTTCTTGGCCACGCGTTCTTTCTTGGCCTGAATCCTCTTGGCGAACTGGTCTTCCATGGGGTCGGCGCTCGCAGGCACCTCGATCAGCCATTCCTTAGTGTCATCCCGGGCGCGCTTGTAGCCCCAACGGCGCCGCCACTGGCCACTCACCTCGTCCCACACGAGGTTGGTCTTCTTCTTGGGACGGATGCCCTTAAGGCGCGCGAACTGCTGCCAGCGGGTGAGCGGCCGTGGCCGGGGTAGCGGCTTCTCGCGGGGCAGGCGTGTGGCGGGCTCCGGCAAGCGCGCTACCACCGCCTCCTCCACGCGTTCTGTCGGCAACTGCCACAGCTGGTTGATGAGAAGCTGCGTGTTGTCCCGCGCCAGGGCCCGCAGCTCGGCCTCCGGCGAGGGCCCGGCCTGGCGCAGCACCGTCGGGGGGTTGCGGTCCGAAGCCAGCAGGTTGCCCAGGTCGAACTCCAGCTCTAGCTCCTTGTGCACCGTGATGCGCTGCAGCTTCTCCGCCTCCTCCTGCTCCGCCTTGGCCAGCAGCTCCTCCACGCTCTGGCCCTCCATGGCTCTCGCGGCGGCTCGGTTCCCTAACTTAAGGACAGCAGCAGAATGTATCGCCACTACCTCAGTACCCAGAAACCGGCAACCACGTGCGGACGTCCGGACTCGAAATCCGGAAGAGAAAAGATCACTTCCGGGGTACCTGGAACCGGCTCCCAAAGACCGGCAGAGGGCGGCATTGGAGAGCAAATGGGCTTGGAGGCGGGACTTGGACTCGTAACCGGATGTTAGCCCGACTGGCGCCGAGGGGTGACTGTCTGAAGACCAACTAGCTCAGGACCTGGTTGGGACTACGTTTCCCAGCATGCTGCGGGGCAGGGGCGGTCGCGGTAGGACGCGGGCTGCTCAAACTCTTGGAACTGCGGGCATTGTAGCTTTAGCATGGAGTGTATACATAATAGTGTCTTTGGGTAAATCTATTACAGAGATGTTTGGGGCGAGACGAATTATTTCTCCAGAGTTATAGCCCGTTCTCTGTGCCCTAGGTGTGAGCGACTTAGTAGGGCTGGCAGTTCGGATGTGCATGGCCTGGTCTACAGTTCTGGCTCTGGCATTGTTTGATTCT
The DNA here is from genome assembly GCA_019843965.1 of Rhynchomys soricoides. Taxonomy (NCBI): domain Eukaryota; kingdom Metazoa; phylum Chordata; class Mammalia; order Rodentia; family Muridae; genus Rhynchomys; species Rhynchomys soricoides. The sequence goes on from JADRCH010000109.1 coordinate 7,500,029, forward strand.
GGGATATTTATGTGAGCCTGAAAAATCGTGGAAGATGGTGACTCTAATAGTGTTCCGTATCCAGGAGTGTTTTAAAGGTAAATGTGTTAATATGCTTGGAAGGAAGGCTAAGATTCAGTGAAAACCAAATAGTTTTTATTCAGTAGTCATGGTGGCTTGGGGAGTTAAAGTCTCAGCTTACTATTTATTGTCATCTACTTTAATAGGTTTTACCTCAGTTGTTCATACCCTAAGTATGAAACAAAGGAAGGGTCAATAAATACGATCTGCTGTTGTTTTCAGTGATGAAAAGGCAGACTATGGTTAGACAATGTATGTGCATTTTGAGTCTGGCGTTAGAATGGGCACATATTCATGTAATGTCATCCAAAATTTTTGTTGGAGTCCCATGAGTAGACTTTTGCTGATTTGTTTGTTTGTTTGTTTATTTACTAGTCTAGATCACATGAACTTGAGGCTAAGCTTGAACTCCCTATGCAGCTGAAGAGACCTTGACTTCTTGATTCTCCTACCTCTCCCAAGTTCTAGTGTTTCAGGCACGCAACATCATACCCAGCTTCATTTCTGAAACTGTTTTTGGTTAGAATACAAAGTGATAGTTTTTAGTATGGTGCTTTTAAGTATGTATCATTGTTGTCTTGATCCTTCACTGCCTTCCCCATCCCCCCTTAAATAGACATTTTAAAATGCAGACTAAACTGTGTATGGCATATGCCTATAATCCCAGCACTTTAGAGGTAGAGGCAGGAGGACCAGGTGTTCAAGGCTAGCCTTAGTTGCATAGGGAGTCATCCAAATTACCTTTTGGTTTTAATGTGGCTCAAATTTGCTATATAGCTAAGGATGGCCTTGGAATTGATCCTCCTGCCTCTGCCTCCCAAATTCTGGGATTACAGGCAGGAGCCACTATACTCCTTTAACTGTTTTCCTCTAAATTCTGTCTGCTTAAAACTGTACAACACACACTCTTCCCCAGAGTTGCTCCTCCTCCCAGCACCTCTCACCCTCTTTCTTGTTGCCTTTGCTGCCCAGGGAACCTTGCCTCTGGGAATACGGTAGAGACAACAGTCCCAGGTGATGTTGTAATCATTCTTGTCTAGTAACTGGACCCTTGTTGGCCCTCTCTCAATGGTGCTCAGTTTTCTCTCTTTTGGGAATTATGGTGGGAATTACTAAGGATGATCCAGCCAGTTTTTAAATCTACAGTTTACATTTTGTTTTTCACTCTTAATATTTTTGTCCAAGAAATCCAGAATACCAGTTAATTTGATAAAATATCAGCTAAGGACTCTTAAACCACTTAAATTATTTTCACGTAATTATTTCACTTTTACTGATTTGTGATTTTCTGTTGAAAGTACTTCAATGAAGAATTTTTAAAGTTTTTGTGCATGCATGCACGAATGCATGTGGTGTGTGTGTGTGTGTGTGTGTGTGTGAGTGAGTTATGTACATGGGTAACTGACATCCTAGTTGGCAAGTTTAGACAAGAATTTTATCAAGACAAGCCCCCACTAGAGTTGAATACACCAACAAGTGGGAACAGGGTAAATGTACCACAAACCACAAAGACACGTTCCTAAAAAAATCCCCTATCCCTAAATCATGATTGGTGAAATAATTTGGCACAGATGTTTATGGATTTCAGGCTGGCTCAGGGTCCTGAGTCTGGTCTGAGGGCCTGATCGATCAGTCCTGGGGTGAATGCTCAATATCCCTGTCTGACTGATAACAATGTTTGTGTGGTTTGTGAGGGGACTCCTGGACCCCAACAGCTACTTTATAACTGTAATTTTGCTTCTGTTATGAGTCATAATGGAAATAATCTATGTTTTCTAATGGTCTTAGGTGATCCTCAGAGGGATTGTGACCCATAGATTGAGAGCCATACCATAGGATGACACTAGGTGTCTTGCTCTATGACTATCTTATTTCTCAGAGATAGTGTCTGTCTCTGAACCTGGATATAGGTTGGTAACCAGCAACCACAGGGATCCTCCTAATCTCTCTTCCCAGCTCTGAGATTGCAGGAATACATAGTACACAGACACACTGACTTTCAAAGTCAGTTCTGAATATTTGGATTCAGGTCTTCATGCTTGCATAGCAAGTGTTCTTACCATTAAGCTATCTCTCCAGCCTTTTGAAAAACTTCCTAATCATAGACCACATTTCCTTCAACTTTAGTCAGAAACCTATATTAAAAGTCCATTATTTTAAAAAGAAAAAAGGCATAGCTGTTAAACTTTGTGTAGTTAGTAGAGAAGCAAATATAGTAGCTACCAAACATTGCACTTTTGTCTGCATGGAACTTTGAGTTTTAACACTGAAACCGAGGTCTTAGGGTTTTACTGCTGTGAACAGACAGCGTGACCAATGCAAGTCTTACAAGGACAGCATTTAACTGGGGCTTGTCTACAGGTTCAGAGGTTCAGTCCATTATCATCAAGGCAGGAGCATGGCAGTGTCCAGGCAGGCATGGTGCAGGAGGAGCTGAGAGTTCTACATCTTTATCTGAAGGCTGCTAGTGGAAGACTGACTTCCATGCAGCTAGGATGAGGGTCTTAAAGTCCACACCCACAGTGACACACCTACTCCAACAAGGCCACACCTAATATTGCCACCCCTTGGGCCAAGCATATACAAGCCATCATACTGAATCAATGTGTTTTGCTGTCTGGAAAGGCTTAATATTCATAAAATATGCATAAAACACCATATCCCAAGAGAAGGACATTTGTACTAACTTTGGGATGTTTCTTCTGGAAGGAGATTAATTCATAGATGAGAGATTCATGTATGAAGGAAAGCTGTAGTTCTGGAAGCTTAGAAGTATTTGTATTCAGCGTATCCAATTAGAAAATTTAGGACGACTTGTTGAGTAATTATTTTTAATTAAATTTAAATTTGTGAAAGCACAATGGCCATGAGCAAGACATCCTAACTGGTCATGGCAGTGTGTGCTTGCCGTCTGCATGCAAGACATCCTAACTGGTCATGGCAGTGTGTGCTTGCCGTCTGCATGCAAGACATCCTAACTGGTTATGGTAGTATGTGCTTGCTGTCTGCATGCAAGAAGATTCTACATTTGAGACCACTCTTGGATACATATCTGTCTCAAAATAAACAAATAGCCTTCAATTGTGCATGCACGAGAGAGAGAGAGAGAGAGAGAGAGAGAGAGAGAGAGAGAGAAAGAGAGAGAGAGAAAGAGAGAGAGAGAGAGAGCGCGTGAGCAAGCAGGATCTCATTATGTAGCCTTGGCTGGATTGAAACTGGACTAAACAGGCCTTGAACTCAAAGAGATCTGCCTGCCTCTGCTACTTGAATGTTGAGATTAAAGACTAAAGCAACTCTTTAATTTTTTTAAAGAGTAGATTCACCTAAGACCCAGCAATTGAGTCATCAGTAACTTCATCTAAAGGAAAACAATGTTCACTTTTCATTATATTACCATATATTGTATAATATAATATACTATGTGAGTATATAATAAGCCTGACAAAGTTCCAGCCAAGCAAATTTTTCTTCTAAATTTTCTGTGCCAGTGACATTAAAAACACACTGAGGAAAAAGGGACAGAGGAGCTGCCTGGGACAGAAGCCTTCTGATTTCCGTCTGTAGCCTGGGGGACCTGAGCTTGTGCTACAGGTCTGCATACCCAAATAACACTGGGAGAGAGCTAGCCTCCCAGAAGTGTGGACAATCCTGCGAGCGGAGGTAAGAACAGCACCTCTGCTCAGAGGGACTTACCTGGAACCCTCAGGACACAGACTGAGGAATGGCCTTCCAGTTTCCTTCTGTGGCTGGGGAGCTGATCCTGTGCTACAGGGCTCCATACCCAAATAGTGCCAGGAGAGAACTGGTCTCCCAGGAGTGCTGACACACCTTCGAGCACAGGCAAGGCCACCACTTCTGTTCAAATTCTTGGCCCAAGAGGGAGTCAGGACACAGTTATCAAGGAACAGCTGGGGACAGGATCCTTTTGGTTTCTGTCTGCACCCCAGAGCTGACCCTGTACCACAGCTCTCCAAACCCAAATTCCTCTCAGAGAGAGCTGGTCTCCCAGGAGTGCTGACACAAAGGCTTGTAGGAGGGACAAGCTACAGTCAGAGAGAGCAAGACCAGCTACCACCAGAGATAACCAGATGGTGAAAGACAAGGACAAGAACATAAGCAACAGAAACCAAGGTTACCTGGCATCATCAGAACCCAGTTTTCCCAACACAGGGAGCCCTGGATACCCCAACACATCAGAAAAGCAAGATTCAGATTTAAAATCACATCTCATGATGATTATAGAAGACTTTAAGAAGGGCATAAGCAACCCCCTTAAAGAAATACAAGAGAACACAGGTAAACAGCTAGAAGCCCTTAAAAAGGAAACACAAAAATCCCTTAAAGAATTACAGGAAAACACAATCAAACAGGCAAAGGAAATGAACAAAACCATCCAGGATCTAAAAATGGAAATAGAAACAATAAAGAAATCACAAAGGGAGATAACCCTGGAGATAGAAAACCAAGGAAAGAGATCAGGAGTCATAGACGCAAGCATCACCAACAGAATACAAGAGATAGAAGAGAGAATTTCATGTGCAGAAGATACCATAGAAAACATTGACACAACAGTCAGAGAAAATGCAAAATACAAAAAGCTCCTAACCCAAAACATCCAGGAAAATCCAGGACACAATGAGAAGACCAAACCTAAGGATAATAGGTATAGAAGAGAGTGAAGATTCCCAATGTAAAGGGCCAGTAAATATCTTCAACAAAATTATAGAAGAAAACTTCCCTAACCTAAAGAAAGAGATGCCCATGAATATACAAGAACCCTACAGAACTCTAAACAGATGAGACGAGAAAAGAAATTCCTCCCATCACATAATAGTCAAAACACCAAATGCACAAAACAAAGAAAGAATATTAAAAGCAGTAAGGGAAAAAGGTCAAGTAACATATAAAGGCACACCTGTCAGAATTACACCAGACTTGTCACCAGAGACTATGAAAGCCAGAAGATCCTGGGTAGAGGTCGTACAGACCCTAAGAGAACACAACTGCCAGCCCAGGATGCTATACCCAGCAAAGCTCTCAATTACCATAGATAAAGAAACCAAGATATTCCATGACAAAACTAAATTTACACAATGTCTTTCCACAAATCCAGCCCTACAAAGGATAATAGATGGAAAATGCCAATATAAGGAGGGAAATTACACCCTTGAAAAAGCAAGGAAGTAATCTTCTTTCAACAAACCCAAAAGAAGATAGCCACACAAACATTAAAATAACATCAAAAATATCAAGAAGCAACAATCACTATTCCTTAATACCTCTTAACGTCAATGAACTCAATTCCCCAATAAAAAGACATAGACTGGATACATAAACAGGACCCAGCATTTTGCTGCATACAGGAAACACATATCAGTGTCAAAGTCAAACTACCTCAGAGTAAAGGGCTGGAAAACAATTTTCCAGGCAAATGGTCCCGAGAAACAAGCTGGAGTAGCTATTCTAATATCGGCTAAAATTGACTTTCAACCAAAAGTCATGAAAAAAGATAAGGAAGGACATTTAATACTCATCAAAGGAAAAATCTACCAAGAACAACTCTCAATTCTAAACATCTATGCTTCAAATGCAAGGGCACCCACATTCATAAAAGAAACTTTACTAAAGCTCTAACAATGCATTGCACCTCACACAATAATAGTGGGATACTTCAACACCCTACTCTTATCAATGGACAGATCTTGGGAACACAAACTAAACAGAAACACAGTAAAACTAACAGAAGTTGTAGATCAAATGGATTTAACAGATATCTATAGAACATTTCATCCTAAATCAAAAGAATATTCTTTTTCAGCACCTCATGGGACTTTCTCCAAAATTGACCATATAATCAGTCACAAAACAGACCTCAACAGATATAAGAACATTGAAAGAATTCCTTGCCTATCAGATCACTATGGATTAAGGCTGGTCTTCAATACTAACAAAAACAACAGAAAGCCCACATATACATGGAAGCTGTACAATGCTCTACTCAATGATATCTTGTTCAAGGAAGATATAAAGAAAGAAATTAAAGACTTCCTAGAATTTAATGAAAATGAAATACAACATACCCAAACCTATGGGACACAATGAAAGCAGTGCTAAGAGGAAAACTCATAGCTCTGAGTGCCTTCAAAAAGAAACTGGAGAGAGCACACACTAGCAGTTTAACAGCACACTTGAAAACTCCAGAACAAAAAGAAGCTAATACACCCAAGAGGAATAGACTGCAGGAAATAATCAAACTCAGGGCTGAAATCAACCAAATAGAAACAAAAAGAACTATACAAAGAATCAACAAAATCAGGAGCTGGTTCTGTGAGAAAATAACATGATAGATAAACCCTTAGCCAGACTAACCAGAGGGCACAGAGAGAGTATCTAAATTAACAGAATCAGAAATGAAAGGGAGATATAACAACAGAAACTGAGGAAATGCAAAAAATCATCAGATCCTACTACAAAAGCCTATACTCAACACAGTTGGAAAATCTGGAGAAATGGACAATTTTCTAGACAGACACCAAATACCAAAGTTAACTCAGAATCAGATAAATCATCTAAACAGCCCCATAACCTCCAAAGAAATAGAAGCAGTCATTAACAGTCTCCCAACCAAAAAAAGCCCAGGACCAGATGGGTTTAGTGCAGAATTCTCTCAGACTTCCAAAGAAGACCTAATACCAATACTCTTCAAACTGTTCTACAAAATAGAAACAGAAGGAGCACTACCCAATTTGTTCTATGAAGCCATAGTTACACAGATACCAAAACCTCACAAAGACCCAACAAAGAAAGAGAACTTCAGGCCAATTTACCTTATGAATAACGATTCAAAAATACTCAATAAAATTTTCGCAAACTGAATCCAAGAACACATCAAAAGTGATCATTTACCAGGATCAAGTAGGCTTCATCCCAGGGGTGCAGGGATGGTTCAATACCTGGAACTCCATCAATTTAATCCACTACATAAACAAACTCAAAGAAAAAACCCACATGGTCATTTCATTAGATGCTGAAAAAGCATTTGACAAAATTCAACATCCCTTCATGATAAAAGTTTTGGAAAGATCAGGAATTCAAGGCCCATACCTAAACATAGTAAAAGCAATACACAGCAAACCAGTAGCCAACACCAAACTAAATGGAGAGAAACTCGAAGCAATCCCACTAAAATCAGGGACTAGGCAAGGCTGCTCTCTCTCTCCCTATTTATTCAATATAGTACTTGAAGTTCTAGCTAGAGCAATTAGACAACTAGAGGAGGTCAAAGGGATACAAATTGGAAAGGAAGAAATCAAAATATCACTATTTGCAGATGATATGAGGTATACTTAAGTGACCCAAAAAACTCCACCAGAGAACTCCTACAGCTCATAAACAACTTCAGCAAAGTGGGCGGATATAAAATTAACTCAAACAAATAAGTAGCCTTCCTATACTCAAAGGATAAGCAGGCTGAGAAAGAAATTAGGAAATGACATCCTTCATAATAGTCACAAAAAATATGAAGTATCTTGGTGTGACTCTAACTAAACAAGTGAAAGATCTGTATGACAAGAATTTTCTCTGAAGAAAGAAATCGAAGAAGACCTCAGAAGATAGAATGATCTTGCATGCTCGTGGATTGGCAGGATTTAATATAATAAAGATGGCCATCCTACTGAAAGCAATCTACAGATTTAATGCAATCCCCATCAAAATTCCAACTCAATTCTTCATAGAGTTAGAAAGAGCAATTCTCAAATTCATTTTGAATAACAAAAGCCCAGGATAGCAAAAACTATTCTCAACAATAAAAGGACTTCTGGGGGAATCAGCATCCCTGACCTCAAGCTGTACTACAGAGCAGTAGTGATAAAAACTGCATGGTATTAGTACAGTGACAGGCAGGTAGATCAGTGGATTAGAATTGAAGACCCAGAAATGAACCCACACACCTACGTCACATGATATTTGACAAGTGAACTAAATTATCCAGTGGAAAAAAGGCAGCATTTTCAACAAAATAAAACCAGATACACTGAATCTAATGAAGACAAAGTGGTGAAAAATCTCGAACACATGGGTACAGGGGAAAAGTTCCCTAACAGAACACCAGTGGGTTATGCTCTAAGATCAAGAACCAACAAATGAGACCTCATAAAATTGCAAAGCTTCTGTAAGGCAAAGGACACTGTAAATAGGACAAAATGGCAACCAACAGATTGGGAAAGATCTTTACCTATCCTATATGTGATAGAGGGCTAATATCCAATATATACAAATAACTCAAGAAGTTAGACTTCAGAGAACCAAATAACCCTATCAAAAAGTGGGGAACAGAGCTAAACAGAGAATTCTCAACTGAGGAAACTCCAAGGGTTGAGAAGCACCTAAAGAAATGTTCAACATCCTTAGTCATCAGGGGAATGCAAATCAAAACAACCCTGAGATTCCACCTCACACCAGTCAGAACGGCTAAGATAAAAATCTCAGGTGACAGCAGATGCTGGCAAGGATGTGGAGAAAGAGGAACACTCCTCCATTGTTGGTAGGATTGCAAGCTGGTACAACTACTCTGGAAATCAGTTTGGCATATCCTCAGAAAAATTGAACATAGTACTACCTTAGGACCCAGCTATACCACTCCTAGGCATATATCTAGAAGATGCTCTAACATGTAATAAGGACACATGCTCCACTATGTTCATATCAGCCATATTTATAATAGAAGCTGGAAACAATCAGATGTCCTTCAACAGAGGAATGGATACAGAAAATGTGGTACATTTACACAATGGAATACTACTCAGCTATTAAAAACAATGACTTCATGAAATTCGCAGGCAAATGGGTGGAACTTGAAAATATCATTCTGAGTGAGGTAACTCAGTCACAAAAGAACTGGCATGGTATGTACTCACTGATAAGTGGATATTAACCCAAAAGTTCGGAATACCAAAGATTCAATTCACAGACCATATGAAGCCTAAGAAGAAGGAACGCCAAAATGTTGATGCTTCAGTGTTTCTTAGAAGGGTGAACAAAATACTCACCGGAGGAAATATGGAGACAAATTGTGGAGCAGAGACTCTAGGAAAGGCCATCTAGAGATTGCCCCACCTGGGGATACATCCACCAAACCTGGACGTATTGTGGATCCTGGAAGTGTTTGCTGATGGAAGCATGGTAAGCTGTCTCCAGAAAGGCTCAGGCAGAGCCTGACAAATACAGAGGCAAATTCTTGCAGCCAACCATTGGACTGAGCGTGGGGTTTCAGATGGAGGAGTTGGAGAAGGCACTGAAGGAGCTGAGGGGGTTTACAGCCCTGTGGAGGGAGTAACAGTGTCAACTCCCCAGAGCTCCGGAAGACTGGACCACCATCCAAAGAATACACATGGACGGACCCATGGTGCTGGCCTTGGAGGGCCTTGTTGGCCATTAGTGGGAGGAGAGGCCCTTGGGCCTGAGTGTGTTAGATGCCCCAGTGCAGGGGAATGCTAGGGAGGGAAGATGGGAATGGGCTGGTGGGTAGGGGAGCACCCTCATAGAGGCGGGGGAAAGAGAATGGGATAGGTGGTTTTTGAAGGGGAAACCTGGTGAGGGGAAAACATCTGAAATATAACTAAAGTAAATATGAGAGAAAGAGAGAGAGAGAGAGAGAGAGAGAGAGAGAGAGAGAGAAATATGAAATTAGATATTGGAAAGACAATTTAAAATTCATGTCTAAGCTTGTGATCCCATGAAGATATTGATAAAAATGATATTAACCTTTTGTAAATTGAAATTTAAAACTGGTAGATGGCATCAAAGTTGTGAAGATTTAATCAAAGCAAAAAAAAGAATGATTGGTGGTGTATGGGTTGAAGCCATTCTTGGAAATAAACCACATTACAAATTAAAAAAAAAAATCTTGACTATGCCACGTTGCTCTGAGTATGATGTTGATGTTGCTCCTTGTGACAATGGAGCCTATAAACCTGTTAGGCAAAGAAACCTTTTTGTCCTTTTAAAAAAAGAAACACACACACACACAGAGGTTGTTGTGACCCTAGTAAACATTCGTTGTTGGCTCCTGCTAACTGGTTTGTTACTGAAGATTAACCCACTGTTTTGTAGAACACATAGAAAGTGATTGTAGGCTGCCATTTTCTTTCCTTGGTGCCTTCACTTGCTAAAGGGAGACAGCAAGGAAAAGAACCTCCTAGTGGCAAGCAGGTGTCACTGTACCCTTCAGCATCTGAGCATCATCAGCCTCTCCAGCCTTGGGAGCCTCTGGAGCAGCAGAAGATGCAATGCCTTGGGATGTATGAATAGTAACCCTGGCACTTCTCAGATTTGACCTCTTGTCTTATTACCTATGGTATGTGAATTTAGGGGTGCTCCTGGTTTCTTGCCTTTGGGATTCCAGGGAGCCCAGTTTGTTCCAGGCTCTAACTTATTCATTTGGAAAATGAAGAGTTTGACTAGGTAGGTTTTACTACCTAGTCTCTGATCTACTACTACCTAGTCTCTACTATTTTGTCTCATCTCTCTGATCTTTTCCTCTTTTTACAATCCTATATTCTTTAGTGCTCAGGTATAATTTTCTTTTTTTAATAAGACACTCTTTTCTCTGGAAGCACTCTTCCTGGGACGTGAATAAATTTTTCTATGTGAGGTGACCTGACCTGTGACTCTCACTTAGAAAGCTCATCTACTTTTTGTGAGATAAGGTGCATGTCTGATATGGAAAGGAAGGACAGAGGAACTTCCCTTGATATTTCAGATATTTTGTTTTGTTTTGTTTTTGTTTTTTCAAGACAGGGTTTCTCTGTGTAGCCCTGGCTGTCCTGGAATTCACTCTGTAGACCAGGCTGGCCTCAAACTCAGAAATCCACCTGCCTCTGCCTCAGACATTTTAAAAATGAGTTACTTCTTTGTATTCTTGAAATGGCTCAGCTGCTGAAGGTGCTGGCCATCAAGCCTGCTGGCCTGAGTTTGATTCCTGAAACCTATATAGAAGGAGAAGAGAATTGACTTCTACAAGTTATCCTCTGACCACCACGTGTGTCTACAAATGTTTAACAAATGTTAAACACAGAAATTATTTCTTAAGCCCACTGCTGTGTAAAACCCTGGTTCATGGCAGTCTACTCTGACCACTGGCTCCCTGTGCTTGCTAAGCATCTATAGAAACTACAAACACCTCCACCATGGTAACTGTTCTGGTATGTTTGTAACATTTGGTTATTTCATTTGCTCTCATTTTTCTACAGTAAACTTAAAACGTGGGGACTTAGTCATGATCACTGCAGTAGCTGTAGTGCCTAAAATATTCTAGAATTTACTGACTAACATTCAGTAAATGTCTATTAAATGAATAAAATGCAGTCCTTTTCAAAGAATTTATGGTCCAGATGGAAATCAAAGTAAGTACATTCAGACAGGAAAAGATTGAGGAACTAGTCCACCATAAAGTAGTAGAGGGGTTATGAGTTTAGTCTCTGATGTCACAGGCCTCTGTTTAAGGCCTTCTGCCCCTGACAGTTCTGGGCTGTGCTGTGTCCCTCTTCCCTTCCTCATCTTTGCTGTTCTCTCTCTCTCTCTCTCTCTCTCTCTCTCTCTCTCTCTCTCTCTCT
>JADRCH010000109.1:7512092-7544457 GCA_019843965.1 Rhynchomys soricoides
ATTCATTGCAATGAGTCTTTGGTCCGGCTTGAGATCTCTGGCTTCTGTGACATCACCAGTATTGGATCCTCACTGGGCCTCCTCCCAGTTATCCTGTTGTCCTGCATCCTGAGGATCCTGCAGCACTGGAGCAGCAGGCCTGGCCCTTTGATGAGTCCCAACCATTTGCAGATGATAAAGATTTTGGGGTGGGCCAAATCAGAGCCCTAGATCTAGACCTGGGTGGTAGCTGAGCAGGTCAGCCTGCTGGCTCTCCCTGATCAACACCACTGGGGTGAGCTCTCCAGCATTGCTCAGGCTAGGCCACCTAATGCCACCATGGGCAGGAGGCAGGATCAGTTCTCTTGCTATCACGCCCTCAGACTGGCTCACCTGCATGTATGCTCCAGCTCCAGCTCCACTGTGCTACCCTGTTAAAGTGTATGACTCACTCTCCCAAGTGCTGCAGCCATTGAGGACCTGGGCCAGCTCTGCTATGCTTCCATCATGTGTAGGTCAGCTTGCCTGTACCCCCTCAACCAGGCCCAGCTCTACTGTGATGCTCAGCTGAGGTGCAGGGCCCACTCTCCCAAATTCTGCAGTTGGCTAGAGACAGGGCCAGTTCACCCTGCTCTCATGACCCTAGGGCCAGCTCTCTGAATTGCCACAGGTGGGTGGGTGGGATACATCACCACTGCACTGTTGCCATCTGAAGGCAGATGAGTGGCAGGGCCAGCTCTCCTGTGCTTTTGCTCTTGGAGTTGTCTCACCTGTGCCTCCACCACCAGGGTCAGCTGTGCTGTGCTCTCCAGGAGTGGTGCAGGGCCTGCTCTCCTGAGTGCTGCAGCTGGAGAGAGTCAGGGATAGCTCTTACCCGCTTATGGCTCCGTGGGGGAGCTTTCCTGATTGCTGGAGGTAGGGAGGCTCTGGAGGCATTATCTCTGCGCCCATGCCACCGCACGGCAGACAAGTGGCAGAGTCAGCTCTCCCACACTCATGCCCTCAGGGCTGGCTCACCAACAACCCAACCACCAGGGCCTCTGTGCTGTGTGGGTGAGGCACAGATCCTGTTCTCCTAAGTGCTGTTGCCAGTGAGAGAGAGGTTGGGCCAGCTCTCCAGCAGGTAGTTAGGGGCTGGGCCAGTTCTGCACAGCCTCTTGACATCCAAATGGTCCCCAGCGGCTGCACCAACCAGTGATATCTCCATGTTCTCTAGTGGTAATATGATCTGTGGGTATCGACACTTACCCCTGCTGTTGCTGCAGACCCAGATAATGGCCCTCAGTAGCTGCTTGGGCTGGGACCTCACCATGGCCCCAGGTGGCAGGGCTGGCCACTCTCAATAGACCACTTCTCTCCACCCTAGAGTCTCCAGTTCCATCTCTCTTCACAGTGCTCAAGCTGTTCCACTTCTCTTTCTTTCCTATCTGTCTGCCACACACTCACACACTGTGGTGACTCCTGCTGCAGGCTGACTGGTGGGACCCTGGATGACATCCTCTGGCAAGTGGGTGTCTGTCTTAGTTAGGGTTTCTATTCCTGCACAAACATCATGACCAAGAGGCAAGTTGGGGAGGAAAGGGTTTATTGAGCTTACACTTCCATGCTGCTGTTTATCACCAAAGGAAGTCAGGCCTGGAACTCAAGCAGGTCAGGAAGCAGGAGCTGATGCAGAGGCCATGGAGTGATGTAACTTTCTGGCTTGCTTGCTTGCTTCTGCTGGCTTGCTCAGCTGGCTTTCTTATAGAGCCCAAGACTACCAGCCCACAGATGGTACCACTCACAAGGGGCCCTCCCTCCTTGATCAGTAATTGATAAAATGCCTTACCACTGGATCTCATGGAGGCATTTTCTCAACTGAAACTCCTTTCTCTGTAATAACTTCAGCTTGTGTCAAGTTGACACAAAAAACTAGCCAGTACAGTGTCTATGGCTCTCTTGTGCTGTGCACAGAACAGGTCTGTGGGTGGCATGTCTGTCTTCTCCCGCTGTGTCACGTGGGGGCAGGCTGGGCTCAGGGCTCTGTGTGTACATTCTGTTGTTGGGTGGAGAGCAGGTCTGTGGGTATCTTTCCCCACTTGCACCATGTGGCATGGCTGAATGCAAGTCTCTGTCTTTCACCTCCTGAACTGTGCTGGTTGGATTTGCTTTTTATGTGTCCTAGGCACAAAACAGCTTTGGTCAACAAGCCAGGCATCAAGCTAGGATGAACAAAGGACTGCCATCTGCTCTGTCCCTGACTGATATAAGACAACATTACTAACAAGATCTTTCTTTGACCATTGCCAGGAGGGAACTCTTGCTTTTTTTTTTAAAATTAAAACTTTTATATGTTCAATTAAATTTCAAATTGAATATGTATGTGTGTGTGTGTACATGTATATGCATGTTTGCATGTTTTTAGAGCCATATCTTCTCTGCTACAGCATTTATGCTTCTTGCATTTATACTTTGTTGTTTTACACTTTCCTTGGTTTTCCTGGAATTAATCTTTTAAACTAAAATTTCTATGTCTTTGTGTGTGCTTGTGGTGAGTAACTAGATTTTGTGTTAGATTTTGTTAGTTTATTATTGTAATATTCTGCTCTTGTAAGACTCTGCTGAGCCTTAATTACTGGGACCCCTGAGTGAACAATGCAGAGCCAGGGATTGATGCAAAAGCAAGAGGAATTTATTGTTCCAGTGTGCTGGGGTCGTCCCAGACTTGAAGAAGTGGCAACCCAGGCAGCCCATTTGGGCGAGTTTTTGTACAATTTCCAGGGGTGGAGTAGAGCATCAGCAACTATGTACAATATGATTGGTGGAAAAGTACGCCCTTTAAACTGATTGGTCTTTAGAGAATGAGGTAGTAGGGACTTAATCAGCCCCTTCCTTCCAGCCTATGTGCCCTCTGACTTGTCTCTTCCAAGAGGGGAGGGGTAGCTACATGCTCGGGAGGGGGGGTCTGGTGGAATTATTCAACAGCTTTGAGCTGACTTCTTCACTCTGAAGTCAACTATGACTCCAAGATAGAAACCATTCATCTGAGAGCACTGTTTTGACATTAGCACTTAATTTCTGACAACTTAAAGCTTTTTAGTGACATCACTGTCTGACAGTGAACACACCATCAGCTAAAGGAATTGTTTGCTAAAACAGCAAAGTTTTCTCTGCCTTCAAATCAGCAATAGAGATAGTTTACATCTAGAAAGCACATTTATTTTAACAAGTTGAAAATTAAACTCAGCATGCTCTAAAGCAATGGCTCTCTACCTTCCTAATGTGACCCTTTAATATAATAAATATAATATAATATTGTGGTGACCCCCCCCAAAACAAGTATTTTTGTTGACACACCATAACAGTAATTTTGTTACTGATGTAATTCGTAATGCAAATACCTGTGTTTTCTGATGGTGTTAGGTGACCCCTGTTAAAGGGTCATTGGATCTCTAGATAGATTGACCCACAGGATGGAAACAGAAGGATGGGAAATAAGGCTTCCCAGAGTAAACACGCACGCGCGCACACATGCGCGCACACACAGACACATACACACACGCGCACACACACACACAAACCCAGTGTGGTACCAGAGACTGGCATATTGCTGTGATTGGCCTGATAGGCCTTTGATTGGAGCAATGTGGACTTTGGATTTGGAAAGCAGTTGAATGCTTTAAGTGGGACACAATGGGACATACTAGTAGAGCATGGAACGACAATAGTGCTGAGAGTGATCTGATCTGTGGAGGTCTGACTCCAGTGGCTTCAGAGGAGAAGTGGCCTAGAGACTGTTTTTGTGACATTTTGTCTAAGAACGTGGCTGCTTTTTGCCCTTGTCTGAAGTCTGCCTGAGGTTAAATTGAAGAGTTTTGAATTAATTGTATTTCCAGAGGAGATTTCAAAACAGCCTAGTGTAGCATGTGTCACATGGTTATTAGTGACCAGTCTTGTGCAGCAGAGAAAGGTAAAACATAAAATGCACAGTTTGAGTAGAAAGAAAGCACCAAGAAGTGTAAACAGGGTAAAGAAAAGTCTGGTGATAAATGGACCAAAGGACCAGTGACCTCAGAGCAAGACCCCACCCCACTAAGCTTAGAAGGCATAGGCTGGTGAATATCTGAGTTCGAGTCCAGCAGGTTTACAGAGTGAGTTCCAGAACAGTCAAGCTTAGGCAGTGAGGGAAACCATCAAAACCAGAAAGGTGGTGAGAATGTATTTGAATTGAGGGGGTGCCCAGCAATTAGCAAAACTTGGCAGCTTCACCACATGGTTCTGGCTTTAAAGTCAAGGATACAAGAAAGGGGTTATGGAATCTCCCTTCATGACTAAGGAAAGCCACTGAGGCCAGGGTATCTCTACATGGAGGTCTAGAGAGGCCATCATGTGAAGCTCTGAAAGCGAAGCCTGGATTGCCTTGGAGGCCCCAAAATGTTGGAGATGGCAGAGTCGTATGATACCTGCTGAAGAGAGCTGCTAACAGGGTATGGTATCAGCCTAACAGAAAAAAGCGTGTTAAGTCAACAAATCTGAAAGGAGTTGGAGATCTGAAGAGCACTTTGATATTAGACATGAAGATGCAGAGTTTGGAGTTTGCCCAGCTGGATTTTGGTCTTGCTTTGACCCAGTGTTTCCTCACTGTGCTCCCCTTTTCTCTCATTTGGAATGGTAATGTACATCCTGTGCTATTTTATGTTGTGTGTGATCTCATTCTCATAAGAGACTTTGAACTTTGGACTTTTAAACAGAATTGAGGCTGTTATAGACTATGGGGACTTTTGAAGTTGGACTAAATGCATTATGATATAGCTATAAGCCTATGGGGATCAGAAAGTAGAATGTGGTGGTGGTTTGAGTAGTAATGGGCCCCATAAGTTCATAGATTTGAATGCTTGGCCATCAGGCAGTGATACTATTAGGAGATATTGTCTTCTTGGAGTAGACATGGTCTTATTGGTGGAAGTAGGTCACTGGGGGTGGGCATTGAGGTTTCAGAAGTTCTAGCCAGGCTCAGTGTCATTCTCTTCCTGCTGCCTGATGATCAAGATGTAGAACTCTCAGCTGCTTCTCCAACACCATGTCTGCCTGTGTGCTGCCATGTTTTCTGCCATGACAATAATGGACCAAGCCTCAGAACCTGTAAGCCAGCCCCAATTAATTGCTTTCCTTTAGAAGAGTTGCTGTGGTCTTGGTGTCTCTTCTCAGTTATAGAAACTCTGAGACAACCAAACAGAGATAAAACTCTCTACAAGAATCTCTTTTTTTTATCAATTTGCAGAAAGAAAGGGGTGTTTCTGTTTTTCTGACCATTTCTTCTTGTAAAGATCTTGCTTCATCTTCCAGAACACTTACAGACAACTTTGCAGGCTCTGTAGACAAATGGACCACTCTGGTAGTGCTACCCAGTCACTGAAATAGCTAGGTTTTGAAATGCCTATTGACAGTCTCTGTATTTTTTTTTTTAAGATTTATTTATTTTATGTAAGTGAGTACACTGTGGCTCTCTTCAGACATACAAGAAGAGGGCACCAGATCCCATTACAGATAGTTGTGAGCCACCATGTGGTTGCTGGGAATTGAACTCAGGACTTCTGGAAGAACAGTCAGTGCTCTTAACTGCTGAATCATCTCTCTAGTCTCAACAGTCTCTGTCTTTACCTGGATAGTTTAGTCACTAGTAGTTCCTGGATTTAGGATGTGTGTGAATTTAACTGTCATTAACACTTTTTTCTGGTTCTTATTTCCTATCTTCCTCTATATTTATTTGGAATGAGAATTTATTTTCCATTATTTATTTCTTCTAGTTGTTTGAAATTAGATACCTTTTCAAGTTTTTAAAAACTATTTATTCCATTTAGTAAAGTATAAGGTTAATACCTTAATGTGCTCTACAGAATGGTCATTCTGTCATTCAAAGATATTAACTGTTATTAGCTAGCATTTTACTTTTATCTTTTAAAAAAATTACAAGTTAAGGCTGAGCCTGGTTGTACAATCTAATGTCTCAGTGTTTGGGGGCTGAGGCAAATGTGAATTCAAGGTCAGGCTGGGTTACAAGGTGAGAATCTGTTTCAAAAATGAAGCAAAATGCTGGGCAGTGGTGGCGCATGCCTTTGATCCCAGTACTCGGGAGGCAGAGGCAGGTGGATTTCTGAATTCAAGGCCTGCCTGGTCTACAGAGTGAGTTCCAGGACAACCAGGGCTACACAGAGAAACCCTGTCTCGAAAAACAAAACAAAACAAAAAAGTAGAAACAAAGCAGAGTAACCCAGATTAGACATAATTATCATTATAGATAATGCACTTCAATCATCAGGTTAGTTAGATGTTGACAGTTCTCGCTCTTTGAAGACTGTATTTGTTTTGTCTTTTGTTTCCATTCCTGTTCTTGAGAAATGCACTCCTTTTTCTTCACTTAATTCTATAGAATGATATCACTATGGACTTACTTATAAGTGTTTTAGTAGAGTCATAGACCTCCTTACATTACTCCTTACATACTTCATCTTGTCCACGAGTAATTAGATTACATTTACTTCTGACTATCTCAAACTATTTCCAGAGGTGGAGAATGTATGGATGGTGAACCATTATAATTCTTTTATGCTCAAAAACCCTTTCTCGAGGCTGGAGAGATGGGTTAGTAGTACATTTGCACTCACGGAGGTCTTAAATTCTGTTCTAAGCGTTCATGTTGGATACTTCACAACTTTCTGTAACTCCAGTTCCCCAGGCTCCAACATCCTTTTCTGGTTTCTTCTGGCCATCAAAGGCACTGCACAGATGTGTCATACACTCACATAGGCACATATAAATAACATTTTTAAAAATCTTAACATTATCTTTGACTTCTTTTTGTGGTCCAAGCCATAAGCACAAGCAATCAGATTTATCACTGGCTCAACCACAGAGTGGTGGAAAATCCAGGGGGAGGGAACCACCTATGACAGGGCTCCTCAACACCCACATAAATGATATTTTGATAGAGAATTCTTGAATTATAATTCTATTCTTTCAAATGTCTCTAAATACTGATATCTGAGTTCAGTGGGTTTCTCTGGATGGTAGAGGAAGCAGGAACATGTTATTAGAACAAGATTCACATCTAAGACAAGAAGCAGGCTGGAACATGGGGAGGGTCAGCAGTTCACAGGGCAAAGCTGTGCAAAGGATCACACTTCCTGAGCCATTTGCATAGTGCAAGCTTACTTTTACATGTATGGATTGGTGCAGTATGTAATGTGTTTATCATTGTATCTTACATCTTCCCCTAGGTGAGTGATTTAGTATCAGGAGTCATAGGTCACCTTCAGGCACTGCAGTGTCTCTGACCAGTGTCATTCCCTTTCCTCTCTCTGGATTCTAATGCTACCAGTGAGAAGCGTGAGAGAATATTTTTGACTATTTTGTGTGTGTATGTTTGTGTGTGCATGCAGGAAAGTGTGCATGTGCAGGGATTACGTGTGTGTGTGTGTGTGTGTGTGTGTGTGTGTGTGTGAGAGAGAGAGAGAGAGAGAGAGAGAGAGAGAGAGAGAGAGAGAGACAGAAAGAGAGAGAGAGACAGAGAGAGACAGAGAGAGGACAGAGAGACAGAGAGATGGGGGACCTCCACACCTTGGATCTTGTTCATCTGCTACGGTTACAGCAAGATGGGGAATCTCAACTACAGGTTATGGATGCTAGCCTACATTGTTAACATTTGGGTTGGAAAACACCAGTAGTCTTCTAAACTAAATTGCAGAGGTTTTGATCCTAGGATGTCAGGTCTGACACAGAAGTTGGCAAGGAAAGGCTATTTAGGGGGCATAAGCTAGCCTGAGGTAAGTTATAAGCATGCCCTGTATCTGCAATGTTATCTTGCCCACCACTGCAGTTCTGATCAATCCATCTTTGCAGAGACAGCTTCTTTCCAAAAATTCTCAATTACATCTCTCACTGGGTTTGAAACTTGCTGCTTTGGCTAGTCTGACTAGCCAGCATGTCCCAGGACTCCTGACTCCATGTTCCAGCTCTGGCTAATATGTTAGTACCTCTATGTGTATGCTAGGGTCAGAGCTCAGACTTCATGCTTGGGTAGCAAGCTCTTTACTGACTGAGTATTGCCTCAGCCCTTAGTTTTCCTTTAAGATAATGGAAGTGCCTAACATTTTCATTAATCCTGCCTGGCCTCCTGCAACTTTTAGCTTAGAAAAGAAGGAAATTTACTTTTATTGTGGCATCTTGTCTTTTCTTCTCCCTGGAAAACCTTACTTTTGTTTGCATGTGAGTTTCTCAGAGCTGCTTCCTTATCTCTTTCCTGTGCGTGCCCCCTTTGTTTGGGTTTCTTTGTATGGTAGCTTCTCTCCATTTGATCTTATGGATCCTGTTTAGTTCATTTGCTGTGGTTACTACTTGGGTTTTTAGCAGTAGTGTTTTTTGCTTGTTTGTTCATTGTTTTTAATTTTTTTTTTTTTTTTTTGAGACAGGGTTTCTCTGTGTAACAGCCCTAGCTGTCCTGGAACTTGCACTGTAGACCAGACTGGGCTCAAACTCACATAGATGGACTTGCCTCTGCCTCCGAAGTGCTAGAATTGAAGGCATGAGCCAACACACCTGGCAGCAGTGGTGTTTAAAAATTCAGTCCAGAAGTAAAGTTTGTTTTTTTATGTGCTAAACATTTCTTTCCTTTAAATAAATTTACCCCAAAATTGTCATTATATTTTTATTAAAGTTCTTTTCAGATTGTTCTCTCTCATTAAATTTGTTAGATAGGCTTCATCAGTGTAGTAATAGCCTATGCTTTCTGTGCCTGCTCATGTCAACTAGAGGGGGCTGGATCCCAGGAGGCCTGCAGTTGCTCTCTGAGAGCAGCCTGCCTTCGGAGCTGAGGAGGCCCTGCCTGCCCTCTGAGGAGGCCTGTGTCCATCCTCTGGTCCTCTCTCAGAGAACCTCAGCACTGTCTTAGGCTTGGGCAGAGAAACCCGCTTTTGCTGTAGCTGTCCGTCCAGTAAGTGCTGTGCCGTTTCCTTGGAAACAAAGTGTCTTAGGTTTAAGTAGGATTGCCTCTATCTTAACAGTGACCCCTCTCTCTCTTCCATCTCCTCTCTCCCCTCTTTCTTATGAGCTATTTATTTGTTAAGTAACAACAGGGAGTAAAGCACAATACATGAAAACTCGTAATTCATCTCACACCTCTCTGCTTCATACACGAATGTTTCATGATGTTTGCCTCTGTTTCCGAATGCATGCTATCTTTTCTCATTTCTATATTTTAGATGAGAAAATGCTGTAAGGATATCAGAAATGCCGACCCAGCATCGGTTGGCCACCTGTTTTATTTGTTTTGTTTTGTTTAGAGACAGGGTCTCTCCATGCTGTCTTGGGCCTTGACCACTCACAGAGATCCTCCTGCCTCTCCCTACTTAGTGCTAGGATTAAATGCATGCACCACTATGCCAGGCAATATTAGGCTTTGATGTAACATAAGTGTCAGCATGAAGACGTGAGCCTGGAACTGTGTTGATGGGGAAGTCTGGCTAAGGTGATGTAGGAATAGAGGCAGGAGCTTAGGAGAACTGGAAACACATTTTCACTCATTCATTCATCAGATGACTGTGATTGAACACAAGTATCTGAGGTTCAGAAGACATCCATAACTGGGGATGGAGAGGGCAGAATAAAAATAGATCAGGAATATGTATTTAATTTTTATTTCATTTTTAATTATGTGAGTGTGTGTGTGTGTGTTTCACTGGAATCGGAGTTATAGGCTATCATGAGCTGACTACTACAGTTGCTGGGAACAAACCAGGGTCCTCTGCAAAAATAGCAAGTGTTCTTTACCACTGAGCCATCTCTCCAGCCTCTGGGCAAAGAATATTTTAAACACAAAGTAGTTCATCAAAGATCAGAAGTGTAGAAATGTATCATGTATTTGTGACATAGAGCAGTTCAGAGCTGTAGGCTCATTTGGAGGGACAGTGGGAAATGAGACTACACAGAGCAGGTTGGGCCAGATTGCACATGGATTTCACGGCACCTTTTGTTCCAAAAATTTTCAACTGTGTGGCAGAAATTGTGCTGAGTTGTAAGCATGCAAGTTGCAAAATACAGCATTCCTGCCTTCCAGAAACTATAGGCACGAGGGGCTGGCAGAATAAAAAAAAAATCATGCCCATGGATTGGTGGTAGTACACGCTGGGGCCACTGAGGCAGAGGAGACTCAGAGAGGAGATGGCTGCAGGCATTCAGAGGAGGAAGCATTGGGCCTCAGCCTTGTAGAGAGACAGCAGTTGGTAGAAAAGATGCCATAGACAGACATGAAGGAGGTGGAGATGCCTGGACCTGGAGAGAGGTGAACCAGTCACGTCTGGCTAAGTCCTTTCTTGTGTGGCCTCAGAAGATGTGTGCTGGAATGCTTGCTTCTGGAGACTGCAGGAGGAGTGAAAGGAGGAGGGGCACGGTACTCACTCCCACTGTCCTTGCGTGTCAGGCTCAGGCAGGTTAGATTGTTTCCTTTTCATAATTGACTTGTTGGAGATGCTGCTGTGGACGGGTCGTTTTTTAAGCTTTTACTAAAACAGTTTCTCGGGGGCAGTTTAGTAACTTGTTTCATATGAGTGCTGTGAAAATGAGATACCAGTGCATCCTTTAATTAAAAATTACATAATGTGAAATATTTAGGGATTATTAATTCTTGTTGCCTTTTAGTAAGGTTAATGGCAATGGCTGTTTTAACAAACGGCATTTTATCAATGTCCTTTTTCTTATTCTCTACTCTCAGTACTTGTTAAAAGCCATTTCTTACACTGTGCGACAAAGGATTTAGTCCCTTGACAATATATTTAATAACTGACAATTTAGCAGACGTTATCAACACCCTTCACATCTCAGTTTCCCAAGTTTTTCTGAGCAAATAAATGTTAGGAACATTTTTGTACATTATATTTTTCTTAGGTTATAGGTCTCAGGTTAGCCATGGATGTAAACTACACACTGCAGCTGTTTTTGTGAGCATTTGTGACAACATCTTGTGTTTTTGCTGCCTTGAAAATGGACACGTAATAGAATATTTCACTCCCCCTTTCTAGTTTGTATTAATCATGACTCAATAAATACTTAGTGAATGTGTAATGCAGTGGAATACCAGGTGTCACAGAGCGACAAGATGACTGTAGTGCTCAGGTTATTAGTCTAATTGAAAAGACAAAATTCAAAGAGAGAGAGGGAGGGATTTACTGGAATGGCTTAAAGGCCGTGGTTCAATTAGTGCAACAATAGCTGCCTACCAATCGAAGGTCCAAGACTATGGAACTTGTTCAGTCCATGACGCCGAATGTCCCAGTTGGTATTCAGTGTATGCCAGAAAACTGAAGAGGTAGGGCTAATGCTATTGGAGGAATGGACTTGCTAATAAGAGTGAGAGCAAGCATACAAAAAGAAAAACTTTGTCTTTCTATGTCTTTTATATAGGTGACCAGCAGCAGGTATGGCCTAGATCAAAGGTGTGCCTTCTCACCTCAAAGATCCTGATTAGAAGTGCATCTTCTCATTTTAAAAGATTTCCCAACATAAAACCAGATGCACTGATTTTAATAGAAGAGAAAGTGGGAAAGAGCCTCGAACTCATTGGCATGAGGGGAGGGGATTTCCTAAACAGAACACCAATGGTTCAGGCTCTAAGATCAAGAATTGATAAATGTGACCTCATGAAACTGGAAAGCTTCTGTAAGGCAAAGGACATAGTCAATAGGACAAAACAACAACCTACAAATTGGGAAAAAAAAACTTCACCAACCCCACATCCAGTAGAGGGCTAATATCCAAAATACATAAAGAACTCAAGAAGCTAACCTCCAAAAAACCCCAAACAAACCAATCAAAAAATGAGGTATAGAACAAAACAGAGAATTTACAACAGAAGAGTCTTGATGGCTGAGAAGCACTTAAAGAAATGTTTGAAGTCCTTAGTGATCAGGGAAATGCAAATCAAAACGACCTTGAGATTCCGTCTTACACCAACCAGAATGGATAAGATCAAAAACTCAGGTGACAGCACAAATTGGTGAGGATGTGGAGAAAGAGGAACACTCCTCCATTGCTAGTGGGATTGCAAACTGGTACAACTTCTCTGGAAATCAATCTGGATGTACCTCAGAAAATTGGAAATAGATCTACCTGAAGACCCAGCTATACCACTCTTGGGCATATACCCAAAAGATGCCCCACTTACCACAGGGATGTGTACTCCACTGTGTTCATAGTGGCCTTATCTGTGATAGCCAGAAGCTGGAAACAACTCAGACATCCCACAACGGAAGAATGGATACAAAAAATGTGGTTCCATTTATACAATGGAATACTACTCAGCTATTAAGAAGGAGGACATCATGAGTTTTGAAGGAAAATGGATGGAACTAGAAAATATCACCCTGAGTGAGGTAACTCTGACCCTAAAGGACATGCATGATATGTATTCACTAATAAGTGGATATTAGCCAAAAAAGTACAGAATACCCAGGACAATCCACAGAACTCAAGAAGGTTATCAAGCAGAAGGGCCCAAGTAAGGATACTTCAGTCCCACTTGGGAGGGAGAAGAAAGCAATCAATCATAGGAAGCAGAGGGAGGGAGGGACCTGGGTGAGGAGGGGAGGGGGAGGGGAAAAGAGCAACATGATCAGGTTTTTAGGGGGGGAGGAGACAGGAGAGAAGCCCTGAGGGCCAGCAGAATGAATGGAAATACGCAACCTCGGGGTTTGGTGGGGTGTGAGTGGGGACGCCTTCTAGAAAGTACCAGAGACCTGGGAGGTGAGAGTCTCTCAGGACTCAAAGGGAAGGACCTTAGATGAGATGCTTAACAGTGGGGAGAGGAAACTTGTAGAGTCCACCTCCAGTAGAAAGACAGGGCAACAAGGTGAGGGATGGGGTTGCCATCCCAGAGTGAAAAACTCTGACCCAGAATTGTTCCAGTCTGAAAGAACTACAGGGACAAAAGTGGAGAAAAGAGTGAGGGAAATGCAGTCCAGTGACTGGTCCAAATTGGGATCCATTTCAAGGGGAAGCTTCAAGGCCTGACACTATTACTGATGCTATGATGTGCTTATAGACAGGGGCCTAGCATGGTTATTCTCTGGGAGGCCCAACAAACGGTTGACTTGTGACAGATGCAGATATACATCCAACCAGTGGAGTGAAGTCAGGGACCCCTGTGGTTGAATTAGGGAAAGGCTGGAAGAAACTGAGGAGGAGGATGACTCCATAGGAAGACCAGCAGTCTAACTAAACCGGACCCCGAGATCTCTCAGATACTGAGCCACCAACCAGGCAGCACACACTAGCTGGTCTGAGCTCCCCCTCCCCCACATATACAGCCAAGGACTACTTAGTCTGCCTCAGTCGGAGAAGATGTGCCTAACCCTGAGAGACTTGAGGCCCCAGGGAGTGGGGAGGCCTGGTGGGGTTGGGGGTGGGGGCAGCGGCTGACAAGGGATGAGGAGGTGGGAACATTCTGTTGGAGACTGGGGTAAGAATGGGATGAGGAACTGTGGGAGGGTGGACCACGAGGGGGGTAATGACTGGACTGTAAAAAAAAACAAACTACTACTAATAAAAGCTTAGGCCATAAGCTTGGCCCATTCCCTGAGAAAAACAAAAAGCAACAAACAAACAAACAAACAACCCCCCCCAAAAAACAAAAGAAAAAACCCCACAAACAAACAAACAAAACTCTTGGGTATCTTTATATAAGAAAAAAGATTTAATTAAGAAAAAAATCCCACATAGGTGTGCCAAGCCAGTTTAGATTTTAGTTAATTCCAGATGTAGTCAAGTTGATAATCAAGAATCACTATCATACATAATATTTGAAAAAAATTACTACAAGACAATTTTCCAGATCAGAGAAAAGCAGCCTGACACATATTTGGAATAGGGACTATGTAACTCATGTTTTGGTGGACTAATGCGTCCATGGTTCCTAAGTAAAGCTGTAAATACAGTGCATTTAGGAATGTAGGATCACTGTATTATTTAGTAGTTACAGTTAATTCGTATTTTCATTATTTACTATTTTTTTTAGCGACTCAGTTAACAAACGTGTAATAAATATTTGTTCACACTAGGATGTAATTGTATGGGTAGAGGAGGAGGCTAACATTAACAGATAAAACTTCTTCAAAGAAGTCCATACATCCCAGAACATGTGACACAGCTGTGCCCCAATACCTACACATGCTTACTATGACCACACATTATTATAAAATATCTCTTACATTCAAAGAAACTGGCTTAGGCTCCAGCCAGTATTAACAATATACCTCAAGATCACATAAGGTTGCTAGCCTATGGATTATTCATCTTGTCTACTTAACCAGATCTGGCGAACAATATTCTAGCCAACCTTACTTTCCTTGAATTTCCCATGGAAACCACCTTCACGCCGCAAACTAAAGCACAGCTGTAATCTGATGTTATTTGCTTTTCTATGCCCTTCAAGCAGAGAGCAATGCATGTGCATTTGTATGCATGTCAAGATAATCATTTGTTGAAATAGAATGAAAGCCGTCTTATAAAATGAATATCTACCATAAGAGAGAGACACAATGTGTATATATGTTCATCTGCATCTAGATAATCCTTGATAAACAGTGATGTTGGCCATATAGTTGTTATTCAGGTCAGTTTGAGTTAGTGACTTCATCCCTTATAAAAAATGGGTTAAAGATTTCTGTAAAGTATCCTTCATTCCTTCACCACAGTGTTTTCTGTGCTGTTCAATAAAAAAGAAAGCAAAGTCCTTTGGTAGGGACAGACACACTGGGGCATTTGCACAGACAGAGACAAGATTCAGAAGACAGCAGTCAGTCAGGGCATAAATTCAGGTTCAGATAGTGGACAGACAGGGAACAATGGGAGACACAGGGAGAGAGGAGAAAATTAAAATCTGGGCTCACTTTTATTTTAAATTACAGGGAGATAAGTGCTTTATTAGTTTTGTTTCACTGATACATTTTGTATACTCTGGAGTTAATTCATTCAAACCAGCACGATATATGATAGACTGTCATCAGAAGATCATATAAATATGATATGCTTTCAATTTCCAGAAGAAGTCAAGAGCTTAGTGTTTTTTTATTGTTTTAAATAAAATACAGTCTAAGCAATCTCAAAAGAAGTCAGCCCCGTTTGCTGAATTCATCTGACTTTTGGTTGATTCTAACCCTATGCATATGAGATCAGGACAAAGGAAGGCTTCCTTGAATTTCTGCCCAGTGACGACCGTTATAAAATCTTATGCCCCATGGATACATAGATATTTTCTTCATGGGTTTACACTACTGCCACAACATGGAGTATTCAAAATAGAAAAATATTCATCAAATACAGTATATTTTAAGAATATATATTTAAGGAGCATAGATGAAAGATTGTTAAAGCTTTATGTTAGCAAACTACAAACTTAATTTTGATCTGTAGCCATTGCCAATTGGCCGAGTTGTGACATCTCCACTCCTCACACCTAGATTCTATTCTCTGTTGTATGGCTGATGTGAACTATGATCATAACACAAAATTTAATATCATCTAAGAGAAGGTTTCAAGGGACAGGGTTAGCCTTTGGAAATATCACTGGCTTAGTAACTTTTAAGATGTTTTATTTTTATGAGTTTGTTCAAATGTACAGGGACTACAATACCAAAAAGCATCACCAGTCTGCTTCTGTGACTAGTGTGCCAGGAACTGAGGTATGTAAACTGATGTCAGTTATACTGTATGTCTAAATAAAGTGTCAAGCCTTAATACTTAAGTATTTAAAGCTTTAATACTTAATTATGAGATGGTTTAATTGCTTAGAGTGATGTTTAATTGTGTTTCCCAGGACCCAACAGGGAGGACATTAGCTGAAATACTCAACAAAGGGAGATAGAACCTGTAGAGACCATATCCAGTGGGTAGGGACAGCCCCTGGTTGAGGGATGGGGCCACCTACCCACCTCAAAAATATTAATCCAGAATTCCTCCTGTCAAAAGGAAATGGAGGGATAAAGTGTGGAGCAGAGACTGAAGGAAAGGCCATTCAGAGACTGCCCCACCTGGGGATCCATCCCATCTGCAGACACCAAACCCGGATGCTATTGCTGATGCCAACAAATTAAAAACTGGGCTCTCTTTTATTTTAAATTACAGGGAGATAAACGCTTTATTAGTTTTGTTTCCTCAATATGACTTTTGTATACTCTGGAGTTAATTCCTTCAAACTTTTAGCACTTTGAAGAGAACATCCATGTGGCAAACTGGTAATGCTTACTACCTCATTGTTAGATGAGAAAGTGAAGTTTCTCAGTCAAGTCCTTTTTCCAGAAATGTGCAGGTAGTGAAACTCTCAGGTCCCAGCATGGAGAATCCAAACTAGAAATCATCTGAGCACAGGAATATGTGTTCTCATGAGCCACCAGGGCGGGTGGGGTGGGGCAACCATCACCAGTCTAAGTGATTTTAATGTGTGCTGATGTTTGAGGACAAAGTGACATGCATGCTTTCAGGCTACCACAGTGACAACCACCTGTCCAGATGATCTAATGTGTTCCTATTTGAGAACCACAGGACTGTAGGAGGTGCAAGGTATCAAACCCATGGGCTACTGTTTATCCTCAGAACATGTCCCTGATCAGTGCCAATTCCTTCAATACAGACCTTAGAACTTCCAATAAATTAATGAAATCTTTTCTTAGTTTTCAGCTAACTAAAGGGGGGGCATAGTTCTTATAATCCCCTAAGGCACTCTACTCTAAACAGTACATTATTACATCTAGCTAAATGTTCGTACTTAACTCCCTGTTTTAGGAAAATTACTTAACTTCTATTTAAAAGTCATCTTACAACTCAAAATACCCTTCTAAAATGTGTTAGAAATTCACTTTCTTAATTTTCAACTGAATCCTAGTTTTCACCATTAACACCAACCTGAATATTGTTTGAAAGTTAGTTATGGGGCAGGCAGAACTTTGAAGGATCTTCTAGTGGCTGAATGAAGGGAGAAGTTGACAATATACTGCATATTTGAATGTATCATCAAAAAGAAATGACAAGTGACAGCTGCTCAGATGTGACCATGACACATGGTCACATAGACACATGGTCAGATATACATGGTCATATATACCTGGTCATATACACATGGTCATATATACCTGGTCATATACACATGGTCATATACACATAGCAAGTTCACACTGTGCTCTCTTACTATGTGAGATGAATATACATTAGTAAGCCAGGGAAAGGTCTGATCACTAAATGAAGGTGGTGTTGAAACCTTACAGCATCACTTGGTCACATTGCTTAGAACTCGACATTAGATAAATGCTATTTTCCAATCTCCATTTTCTATTACTTTCTTTCCATTATAAATATTTTTGACACAGTGTAAGACAGTTAAGAACAGTTTCTTTATCTTTTACTGACTATAAGAATGTGTTTTACACCGACTTTCTGGTACTATAAAATTCAAAATTAACATTTTAACATTTGGGGAAAGTCTAAACTAAATTTTAATTTTTTATTTAATTTCCTGCAATTGTTCATCATAGTTGGTAACTTTGAACATAGCTACAAAGTTAAACAGTTCTTCACCAGTCTGAGCTTCATTGTTAGATGAGACAGGAGGGGGGGGGAAGAGAGAGAGAGAGAGAGGGAGAGAAAATGAAACAAAATCAAAGGTCAGTGAGGTAGCTTAATAGTACAGAGCTTGACTTCCATCAGGCATGAACAAGGCCATGGATTAGATCAGAGACCTGCAAAGAAGGAAAATAATGAGAAATTCTGACATTCATTGCAACCTGAAGTCTGCCTAGACTATCACGCTAGCATGCTTACATGAGAAACCTAGAATTATGGAATTCATGGAGGCAGGGAGTAGGACAGAGGGCCACACCACAGGAGGGACTGGTTGGGCAGAGTATGGTATGAAGATGATTGTTCTGGTGCGACTGGTCTGTACATTGAAAAAATAGTTTTTAGTTTACTGTAATTAATTTTAAAAAATAAAATAGGCTTCACTTATTTACAGTAAATATCTATTCTTCAGTATGTCTTTTTGACTTCTTTGTTAAAAAGCAGGGGTCCATAGGTGTGTGGATATATGTTTGGGTCTTTGATTTGACTCCATTGATTGATGTGCTTTTAGGTTAATCCCATGCTGTTTTAATTACCATAGCTCTGTAATATAACTTGATATCTGGGATGTCGATATCTTCCGCAGTTCTTTTCTTATTTAGAATTATTTTAGTTATCCTGTTTTTTTGGGGGGAGAGGTGTGGTGTGTTTCTGCAAAAGATAGACATTTCAACAAATGCTGCAGGTTAAACTAGATGTCTGGATGTAGAAGAATAAAAACAGTTCCATTATCTATTACCCTGCACCCAAATGGATCAAGCACTTCAATATAAGACCATGCACACTGAATCTGGTAGAAGAGAAAGTGGAGAATAGGCTTGAACCCGTTGATACAGGAATGGACTTTCTGAACAGAAGATCAATAAGCTTAGGCATTAAGACCAATAATTAATTTTCAGGACTTCATTGGGCATGACTGAGCTTTATCTAGCTGGGAGTCCAGAAGTTGAGGGCGTTTTAGGAAGAATAGATCGTTTTACCAGAGCGGGACATGAGATTCAAGGGAATAAGGCCAGTATGAGAACAAGCTTATGAAAGGGTTTTCAGCCTGAAAGGCTGATATTTGCATGATTTGCATGATATTTGATGATTGCAGGATATTTAATCACACTGTGAACCTCAAGATTGTGTTATTTACATGAAAAAACAAAACAAAACTGTTTTTAGCTGTGTGGCTCAGCCTTAGCACACACCTTTAATCCAAGAGTTTCTTCTTTAATATTGTAAACAGGATTAAATGAAGTAAATAGGCCAAGAGCAGAGGCAGGGCAGGCAACCGGTTAACAGGAAGTGAACACAGGATCGTTGAGAAATAGCCATAGAGAATCATCGGGCATGAGGAGAATGGTTAGCGAGATACACAGGAAGTGGAAGGGAGGGGCATTAAGTTTGAAGGAGGTTTCTTGAGACAGGGTGGGAAAAGGAGAGATGGCCATCAGCTGAGGAGGACGGTCATCTGGGTGCTCTCTGCCTCTTTGAGCTAGCGGGCTTTCACCCCAATGTCGGGCTCCTGAGTCTTCACTGGCAAAATTGAACACCTGAGATTTTGTTAGAAAGAAAGAAAGAAAGAGAAAGAGGGAGGAAAAGAGGAGAAGAGAGGAGAGGAGAGGAGAGGAGAGGAGAGGAGAGGAGAGGAGAGGAGAGGAGAGGGTCAGGGAAAGACACTGTAGAGCTGGGGATGAGCGGGAGTTGGGTCTGGGAACAGAGGGAGAGGTGAGCATCTGTAGCCAGCCTACCTGGTTCCCTGGAAGGAGTGGCCTGTAGGTTAGCAGGGAGTACCTGCTGGAGTTGGTACCTGTCTAGAAACTTGTCCATTTCTCCAAATTTTCCAGTTTTGTTGAGTATAGGCTTTTGTAGTAGGATCTGAGGATTTGTCTCTGACTCTTGCTTGTTCCTTGCTTGTTCTTGACTGTTGCTTGTTCCTCCTGCAAGCCTGTGTGTCAGGACCCCTGGGAGACTAGTTCTTTCCTGGAGTAATTTGGGTGTGGAGAGCTGTTGCAGAGGGTCAGCTCCGAGGTGCAGACGGAAACCGGGAGGATTCTGTCCCTGGCTGTTCCTTGGTTCCTGGATCCTGATGGCTCTGGGTGGGTCCCTCTTGGGCCAGGAATTTGAGCAGAAGTAGTGGTCTCACCTGTGCTCTCAGGTGTGTTAGCATTCTTGGGAAACCAGCTCTCTCCCAGCAGGATTTGGGTATGGAGAGCTGTGGTACAGGGTCAGCTCCAGGGCGCAGATGGAAACTGGAAGGGTCCTGTCCCAGGCTGCTCCTTGGTTCCTGTGCCCTGAGGGCTCCAGGCCGGTCTCTTGGAGCAGAAGTGGTGGTCTTACCTGTGCTCACAGGTGTGTTAGCACTCCTGGGTGACCAGCTCTCTTCCGGAGGGATTTGGTTATGGACAGCTGTGGCACAGGGTCAGCTCTGGGCATAGATCACTTATCCTTTTCTAATAAGTCTGAGAAAATTATGGAAAACAAATGGGATGAAAGATATATAAATATATAACAAGTTGTACTGTGCTTAACAGGAAGAAAGTAAATTAAAAGCAGAGAAACTGTGGGAACTACCAGTGAAAGGACAGAACAAAACATTGGCTTGAAGAAGTAAATTTACATAGAACTTTCATAGACTGAGTTCAGAGGCTGCACTTTACAGGAGGTGGGGCTAGAGGCCAGCACACTGCTTCCTCTTCCAGGAATTGTGCCTCAGGGCAATGATACAGATCCTCTCTTCTCATGAGCAAAGATGAGGATCAAAAATAACAAGCATTACAATAGAAAAAATGTATAAAAGCCATCTAATGTTAAAACAAAATAATGATAAAACAAAAATGTCATATTTAAGTATAAACTGCTAAAGACCAAATTATCAAATTTGACTATCTCAAAAAGGCAGTTTTTATTATTTCAGAAGATTCAATAAATGGATATGTTTGAGAAAATTACTGAAAATAAGAACAGAAGCCCAAAATTCACAATAGTGTTTTCAGAATGAAATGATGACTAGAATAGAGGAAATAACCCAGTGAATAGAAAGATAAAAACATATCAGGATTAAGTAACTCCAAAAAGAAAAAATAAATACTGTATGAGTGTTTGTTTTATTTTTAATGCTTTTCATATGTTTATAACACATATATTTATTATAGGTCTTTTACAATATAATTTACAAAGTATACAATCCAACCCTGGTAAAGTGTACAATTCTACATTTATAAATATATTCAAAGGGTCACTCAGCAATCACAATCCATTTTATACATTTTTACCACCCGTGGAATAGCACCAAGCCCATTAAAATTTATGATTAGCAACCTCACCACATCTCTATAGCAACAAATATGCTTTCTATTTCCACTACTTTGCCCATGTGGAAATCTGAAAAGATGAAATTATGTGGCAGATCTTGTAATTTATTTTTCACATTCAGCGCAATCTTTTGGGTCTTTTCACACTGTAACGTTTACCACCACTTACTTCTTTTCATGGTTCATTCCATTACATGATTGTGTCTAATATGTCTTATCTGCTTTCCAGAAGTTGATCATTTGTGCTGGTTCTACTTCTTGGTCATGGGCAGGTGTTTATCTGACTCTGTTTTCCATTCTCCTGAGTATCTGATGCTGGAGGGAACTGCTGAATGACATAGAGAAACTGTGAGCTGAAGCCCGGGCATCTTGTATTCTTCTCAGGGTGTGCGATTGCCAGGCCCCCCCACCCCCCATGCTAGTTATTAGTATAAACTAGCATTTTCATAGGAGTAGCTGTGGATTGCATTTTCCTAATATGTGATGATGTTTGTTGTTATCCTTTTGGGTATTTGCTAGATATTTATGTCTCTTTTTTATAGAAACATCTAATCAGACTCTTATTTCTGGGTTATTCTTTGCATTAATCAGTTGTGGGGACCAATAATAAGGGTTTGTATGTTAAAATGAATAGCAAAAGACAAAATAGATTGATTATTGTACAAAAAAAGTCTTCACTATCAGAAGAAAATAACATAACACAAAACAAAGACATTTAGCCTCAGACTTATAGGTCTATTTATAAGTGGTGAATTTCATAAGAGGTTTGTGTTACAAAACCTAAAATAGCAAAAATTCAAAACTATCCAGACCACTTTTCCTGTGTACATTCCTGAGAAAGGCTTAACTCCATGTTCACCATAGCAATGTTTTTATGTGGTGGATTCTGTAATGCTCAATGCACCCTGCCTTTTAATTCACATTTCCTTCAGTAAATTTTCTCCTGTCTCTACAAACCAACTCTCTGTTACTTTGAACAATATTGACTTAATAATGAGGAACAATTTACAACTAATAGTACTGGACATAAATATGTAGGGCAGATGGAAATGAACTTTTGGATTCTGCTCAAGTACAAAAAAGCTTGTAAAAATGCCAAATCTATATATCACTAAAAATACAGTTTTTACATTCATTTGAAAATGAAAATATCAGTAGAAAAATGTAAGTTGAAATACAAGTTTAAACCAGCATGATTAAAACTATACAAACTCTGGACCAATTTCTCAAGTCAAGAAAAAAAATACAATTTTTTTAATGAAAATAAATCTTATAAATTAAGAATTTCAAATCAGAAATAAAGAGTCCAAATACCTATACATAATTGCTATTATAGTCTAAATATATGCTAGAGGTAATTTGCTTAAAATACAAACATTAAAAATAGAGAACAGCAGTTAGAGCAGTCCACCAGCCTCAACACTGAAGATGAAGCTCTCAATGTTAACAGTGGCCAGAGAGCTTGCAAAAGTGTCAGGCCCGGAAGGTACTACATTGAAACTAGCTGTTTGGATGAAGGCATTGATATCATCCTCAGTGAAGGTCATCTCATCTTTGTGCAGGATGAGGGAAGTGTAGATACAGACAAGCTACAACCCAAGACCATTATGTGAATTGGCTGATACAGTGCTAGGAGCTGGATGAGGCGAGAGACTCAGCTTCCTCAGAAAGACAGAGTATTTGGCAGCAGCTGAGCAAAACTGGTGACACTTGATTGGATAATGAAACTCTCTTGTTATTAAAGTAAATAGTTCTTATATCATTAGCCTGATCTACTATAGTTTATTTTCTTCCAATTGTAAAAGCATTTTAAAGCATATGTAATTATTATATCAACTCTGAACGAACAATAACATTTGCAAGTTACATAGCCCTGAAAATGTAGACTTATAATCTGTGGACTCCAATGACTAAGATGGTCAGGCAGACAGGCTTCTGAAAAGAAGGACAAGTTGCTTGTCATATCGCAATTGCACTGATCAGGATTTCAAACTTAACCAAAGTTAAAATGTGAGAAGCTCAAACCATCCAAAGTGTTCTCTTCTGATGATAAACAGATTGACAGGATGGCAGGACAGAGAGACTCATTTACTGCCCAAAGGTCCTTGTTTGGCTGTTTTCTTGAGGAGGTTTTATGGACTCTGTTCCTAGCAGGAGCAGAAGGAACTTCACCGGAGTCCTGATTATTTTTGTCCTGTTTACTCTGGTGTATTTAATTAAAGAAACTAGCAATGTTATTGAAAAAGGTTTATAATTTGCAATTTGTATATTATAATTTGCATTATTATTAATATTTAAGAAGATTCTATTCAAATTAAGTTAGACCTGTCTGAGGGGACCATGATTCCTAGGCTTTTTAGTATTTTTAATTCCTTGATTCATATTAGTGAAGTCTTATTTCTACAAAAGAAATATTTAGGTTTGTGTATCTATGTAGCTTCAACATTATATGCCATTCACTTAATACTAAATGACTCTAAAGGAGCTGAGATTGCATTTCTCTTTGAGGTCAGTTGCAGTGTAGATGAGAGCAGCAGGTGCCAGTTTTAACTATTTTTATAAGGTTGTGACATAGCTTGGCCAATGTAACTTTAAGTGTATGATTGGCACAATGACTGGGCACCCCATGTTGCATTGAATCAATATTATTCTCCAAGTGTCTAGGAAATTCTACTCATTACTTTGAAATGAAAGTGCCATTTGGATCCATAGATGTAACATTGTGTGCCATAGCTTCATCTATGCTTCTGTGGAGACTGATTGCCTGCATCTGCCCAGGGGATACTCTGCATCACCTACACCATCCTACTCTATAGTCAGACTTCCCAAGTCCTCCTCCAGGGACTAGCCTTGTAAGTACCATGACCTCTTCACCTCTTCATCTTTTCCACAATCTACCAAATTTAGCCTGGGTCCTACAACCAGTGTAGTAGCCTAGTCTGGCTTTTCTTACCTTCAGGCAGAAGAGCTCTGGGCTTGGGCCAGTATCCTCTCTACCTATCACAGATACTACAGGACTCTTCCACATCATATTCAGTCTTTCCCCTTAGATATATCTACCCCGTGCTATCAGCTTGAAACAAGAAGCACACACACACACACACACACACACACACACACACCCACACACACACAGCCCAGTCCCCTATGCCCACCTGACTGAATTCTACCTAAGCCAAGTTCCCAAGATCCAAACCATACCCACATCTTCTCTTCTCCCCACCCTTAAAACTAATAATGGAAGTCCACAGGACCAGATTGCATCACAGTGATACCGGCAATCTAAAAGGTCAAGCCGGAATCTTCTCTCCAAAACTTACAAGTTCTGTAGGAATGCTTTATAATTTGAATTACATAGATGTACACCAGGACAAAAAATTAAGAGAACAATCATAAACTTACTCAAATAAATTAAGTAATTTAAACAAGACAGAAAATAACAGCTCAATGAAACCAAGGAGAAAACTTAAGGAGAATAAACTTATGCCTGAGTAATGCCCAAGAATTTGAAAGCATAAGGCAGATAGAAATCACTAGAAAAATCCAGGACTTGAAAACAGGACTCAGTAGAGATAGAAACAACAAAGAAGTCTCCAGCTGAAATGAAAATTGAAGTGAAAAACCAAATAAACCAATAAGAAAACCCAAATGAAAGCCTTACAAGTAGAATGAATCAAGCAGAATACAGAATATCAGGTCTTGAGATAAAGTAAAAGATCTAGCCCAAATAAGCAAGGAACATTAAAAATTAGAAAAAAGAAAGCAAGAAAAGAAAAGCATAGAAAAATGGGACATCATGAAAACAAACAGAAAACAAAAACAAACCTTTGAATTGTAGGTGAAGCTAAAGAGGAATAACCCCACGTCAGAGGTATAGAGCAGATACTTCAACAAGATCATAGAAGAAACTTTCTAAGACTAAGGAAAGACCCACTCATTCAAATACAAAAAACACACAGAACTCTGGAAAGACAAGACTAGAATAGAAGACCTCATAGCATAACATAGTTAAAACACTAAGTACACATAACAAAGAAAGTGTATTGAAAGCTACAAGGAAAAAAAATTACAAGTAGCATATGCAGAGGAATTTTAACCCAATAATATGGCTGCTCTGGCAAGGAATCACATCCAAACATCTTCTAGGTCTATGTGATCTGCTGGAATATAGATATCCTCTGGATTACTGTATGATATAGCTAGAATACAGACACATCCTTAGTACACATGTTTAATCCTAACATTAAAGGTAAGGCTAGTTTGTAGAAGGAAGCAGCTGTGTTTGAAAGTGACGTCTAATTGAGGGGGTCAAAAAAGTGATGAATCTAAGAAGATTTGACAGAATGTGTCAGAGATAGGATACACCCAATTCTTATGAGAACAATGCAGGAAAGAGAAGCTACTTAAGAGAAGCACAGGGAAAGGGTGTTGTGGTGTTTGTGGCAGTTTTACTGGGACAGTTTTACAGAGACAGAACAAGCTAGACACAAATAAAGACAGAACAATGAGAATGAAAAAGATTTAGAAGTTAAGAACACATTGACAAAGTTAGTATGAGGCCAAGCAGAGCAATCAAGTGAGAAGTTGAGAGAAGCCAGATTGAATCAGTCAGCTTGGAAGATTAGATTGTATAGAGGCTAGAAGCTTCCAGGCCTAGGCCTTAGGATAAAATAGAGAAAGAAATGCTCTGGGCTTAGCTCAAGCCATGTATTCATACAGCTTGGGCATGGCTCCCATTTCACCCTTACATCTGAGGATATAAAAGTGACTTTTACACATATATAAATGAAAAACTATTTGAATAATAGCTGATTTCTCAGTGGAAAATTGAAAGTCAGAAGAGCCTGAGCATAGTCCTAAAAGACTATGATATTCAACCAACAAAAATTATATTCAGAAAAATTATCTTTCATGATTAAAGAAGAAAGAAAATTTCTACGACACAAATAGTCTTAAAAATTTTTATCAAAGAATCTAAGCTTAAAGAAAATACAGGAAGCCTTATAGACTGAAGTGAGACTAAGTATAGCAGTGAGACTGTGGAAAGAAATATGAAACCATAATCATTAAAATACAAACAAGAACACCAAAAACCAACAACACAGTGACCACAACTAATATACACATTCCATTAATAACTTTAAATGTCAGTGACCTCAATTCTCCAAACAAAGACACAAACTGGTCAAATGGGTAAATCAATAAAATCCTATAGATCTTAGTTTTAAGGATAGGAGCAGTTTCAGAATAAAAGAATAGATAGAAGTACTCCAATCAAATGGGACCAACATGAAAGAAGGAACTGCTATTTTAATGTCTGACAAAATAGATCTTAAAATAAAACTAATCAGAAGAGATAAAAAGGGTCCTTCATTTTAATTAAGGAGACAGTTAATTGAAGGAAACATCACTATCTTAAATATGCATTTATCAAACTTAGAGGTTCTCAATTTCATTAAAACAAACAACCCTATGACACAAATAGTCTAAAAATTAAAGACACAAATAAATATCAATCTATAAATAGTAGGTGACTTCAATATCCTACTCTCTCCAATAGAGAGGATCTGGATAAAAAATAATGGAGAATCATTAGAACTAATTGACATCCTATATCAAATTGACTTAATGAATATCTACAGAATATTCTACCCCAAACACTGAAAGAATAGACATTTTACTCAGCAGCACATGGTTTGAGAGATGGCTCTGCCCCTCACCAGTAGCAGCACTCAGTAAGCTAGCTTTGCACCTTTCCTGGCCAGTGGAGCTGACCCTGGTGGCAGGGGTATGTGTAAGCCAGCACAGAAAGCATGAGCTTTGGAGAGCTGGCCTTGCCACTTGTCTACCATGCAGTGACATGGGTGAGGGAGAGCCCTCCCCTTCCCCCACACCCACCTACAGAAGGCAAAAGAGCTGACCAGGAGGTCATCAGAGCCAGAGAACTGTAGTGCCCCTCACCTTCTGCATTCAGGAAAGTAGGCCCTGCACCTCAACTGGGCAGTATAGTAGAGCTAACCCTAGATATGGGGTTGCAAGTGAGTTGGCTCCAAGGGCATGAGCATGGGAGAGTGAGCCCTACCTCCTGACTGCAATGGTGAGGGAGAGATCCCTTCTCCTTCTTTCTGCCCTCACCATCTGTAGAGAGTGAAAGAACTGGCCTTAGTAGGGTCATGAGAGCAGAAAATCTGTCCCTGTCCCTCATCTGCTGCAGCACTCAGGAGAGCAGGTCCTGCCCCTCACCTGGGCAGCACAGTAGAGCTGGACCTATGCTAGGAGTGTGGATAAGCTAGCCATGAGGGTGTAAGAGGGGGAGAGATGGCCTGCCCCTTGCTGGCTATGGCATTGGATATGTCTGCTGGGGGGGGGGCAGGAGAACTTAGAATAGTGGTGTGGGTGTGGGAGAGCTGGTAGGCTGACCAGGTCAGATACTTCTGAGGCCCAGATCCAGGGCTTTGAATTTGATCATTTACCCCATTGATAAACCATTAGAGTAGGTTTCAGGTCCAGCCCTACAGACTCAAAACTACAGGATCTCTATGACACAGGGTAACAACAGGATATCAGAGAGGAGAGGAGTCCCAGTGAGGTTCTAGTATTGATAGTGTATGTAGCAGAAGCCAGAGGCCTAGTACCAGACCAATAGCTCATCGCAATGGACATTTGTAAGCAAAGAAGAGTGGACCAAAAGGTTTACTTGTGGGATACATTGTGACACACTACAGCTTCCACAATGAGGTTTTTTTTTTTTTTTCTGTTTGTGGGGAGGTTGCAAATGTGGAGGGTGGGAGAGGGAGACAACTAGGATTGAGGTGCATGATGTGAAATTCACAAAGAACCAATAAAAAGTTAAAAAAGAATAGAAGAGCTATAGCCAACTCTTTTTAAACTACTCTCCAAGAAAGAAACAGAAAGAAAACTCTCAATACTCCTTTAGGAAGTCAGTATTACTCTAATACCCCAAAGCAAGTAAAGTCATGACAACAAAAGGAAAGAAAGAAAAACATGAGAAAAGAAAACCACAGGCCAATATTCCCAATAAACACAGACTCAAAAGTACTGAATAAAATATTTTTAAACAACACACACACACAAAACAGAATATATCATGACCAACTTTGCTCTATCCCTGAAAAGTAGGAATGCAACAAATGGCATAAATAAACTTATGGACAAAAATTATATGATCATCTCAGTAGATCTAGAAAAAGTCATGGGCTAGAGCAAACATACATCAACAACACAATAACAGTCATATACATGAAGTCAATAGCCATTATCATTTTAAATGGAGAGAAGATTGAAGCAATCCAACTGATGTTAAAAATGAGACAGGGAAGTCCACTATCCCCATTCCTTTTTAACATTGTACTTTAAATACTAGCTGGAGCAATAAGACAAGAGAAGGGAATTAAAGGAATACTATTAGGAAAAGAATTCAAACTACCCCTATTTGCAGACACCCTTCCTGACCTACGCCCTTGCAACCTACAACTGGCCCTAGGGTCAAGAGAGTAGAGATCCAAAAAAGTTTACCAAAACTTCCAGAAACAATAAACAAATTCAGCAATGTGGCAAGACACAGAACCAATTTGCACAAATCTATAGCTTTTATTTATACTAACCACAAACATACATGTATATCTCCTCAAAGAAAAGAAAATAAATCTAAAAAAGGAAGTGTAAGACCTCTACAATGAAAACTTTGAATCTCTCTATAAAGAGATTGAAAGAGACACTAGGCATATTCTAGAAAGATATCCATTCTTATGAATTAGTAGAATTAACATTATTAAAATTACCATTCTACCAAAAGCTATTTACAGATTCAGTTACCATCACATCTTTCACAGAAATAGAAAAAAAAAAATATCCATGCTCAAATTTATATGGGATCACCAAAGGCCTTAGAGAGCCCAAACAATCCTGAGCTAAAATCCAAACCAAACCAAACCAAACCAAACCAAGCCAAGCCAAGCCAAGCCAAGCCAAGCCAAGCCAAGCCAAACCAAACCAAAACCAGAAACAGAAACAGAACAGAAGAAACAGAAAAAAACAAAAAAACAAAAACACAAAAACCCAAACAATTCTAGGGATATACAATTCCTGATCTTAAGATATATTACAGGGCCATAGTAATAAAAACAAAAAACGAAAACAATATGGTAGTTGCATAAAAACAGACATATAGACCAATGGAACAAAATCAAAT
Organism: Rhynchomys soricoides; assembly: GCA_019843965.1. NCBI lineage: Eukaryota > Metazoa > Chordata > Mammalia > Rodentia > Muridae > Rhynchomys > Rhynchomys soricoides. The sequence continues at coordinate 7,541,220 of JADRCH010000109.1, forward strand.
ACCCAGATATGAACACACAAAACATCAGCCTTTTAATATTTGACAAAGATGGGGAAAACATAAGTTGGAAGAAAAAGTATCTTCAACAAATGGTGCTGTGAAAATTGAATTTCCCCATGTGAAGAAATGAGATTAAACCCATAGATGTTATCTTTCTCAAAAACTAACTCCAAATGGATCGAAGACCTAAACCTGAAAACTAAATAATTGAAACTGATATAGGAAACCAAAGGCAGTGCAATACAATGCCACAGACCACCCCAGCCGGGTGTGGGCATCCCTGGGACAAAGGTTCTCAAAGACTAGGTGGGTAAGGATTCGGAGGTGACAAACAGAAACAAACACAGAGGCAGTTTGAATCTGAGTGTATTCTACAGCTCTCAAGCAAGGGTTTTTATGCATAAAGAAACAAAACAGTTGGGTGGGTATAGGGAAGGCATGCACACCCACTGGGAGATTAAAACAGATGAATAAATTACCACAACAAAAACCAAATGACCCATTCAAAAAATGTACCTGGAACCTGAATACAAAGTTCTTAAAAGAAGAAAAAGGAATGACTAAGCTGTATCTCAAAAAATGTATATCATCCCCAGAAATTAGGGAAATGCAAATCAAAATAACTTTAACTTGTGCAGTAATGATACATATAACTTGGCAGTGCTCAACAAGAGAGATACCATGTCTGTTACTGCAGACCTAGCCAACTAATCAGTGCTAGAGAAACCATTGTTACCGGAGGACTACAACTAGTTTACTAAGCCATTGTTACCGGAGGACTACAACTAGTTTACTAAGCCACATACTCCTTAACAACAATCTACCATTGTTTGGTATATACCATTTATCCTTACGCTCAGATGTGTAGTCTTCAGCCCTCATCAAGGAAACTTCTCTTGGAATAGATGGAGACCACTATAGAAAACTACAAGCAATTAGTATGCAGAGTTGTGGAGCCCAATGGATGCATATACAAAAACTCTCATCCATCTAAGGCTTCTTGAATAATGTGAGAGAGGAGGCAGAAGATTGTAAGAGCCAAAGGATCAGGGACTTTGCTGTGGAATTGTCTCCTAGTAACATCAGAGTCTATACTCATAAAAGTCTCGGCAACATAACCATACAAATGTTAGCTCAACAGGAGGACACCAACAGACATGCCAAACCACATAGGGAAAAGCCCAGTGACTTCACAAAGAATTACAGGCAACTGCGTAAAACTGGAAGCAGGGGAGGTAGCTCTCCTCAGGGAAGACCAACCAATTGATTGTCAAGTGCCCCAAAGCCCCCACCCAGATCCATGCCTACAAGTAACATTATGTGGACTTGATTTGGAAATATGGTTTGATTTGCAAATATGTCTGTATATGCAAATACATATATGCATGTAATAACAACTACTGAAAAAAAAAAAGAGAGAGACCATGAGTTTGAAGGAGAGAGAGAAGGGGTATATAGGATGATTTGGAGGGAAAAAAGAAAGGAGAAATTGAAAATAGAATAAAATTTCAAAGATAAAAAATAAAAAAAAAATAGGAATTAACTTGTTAATTTTTCATCTATTTTTAATGATCCAGTGTATGTTAAACACTGGAAAAATTTAATAGAACATCTGGATTTTTTTTTTTTAAAAATCATATCTTTGCTTGCTTTCCTGTCATCCACCTCTGTGCCCTGGAGTCAAGGGCACTTTCTGTTTCCTTGACTTCCTATAAGACGCTGATCTAAAGTTGTAAGAGGCAGGAGATGATGAATGACAGCTGGAGACTCTCTCTGGACAAAGCTGCACATTTAGCTGCACTCTTATCTGTCTGATTTATTTAATTGTTTTCATTCTCTCTTCTCTGGATCTCCTTTGCTTTGCTTGTATCTGCAGGATGGAGAATGCCTTTCAATCTCTCAAATTTTCACTCTCAGGACAGATATTTCTACAATCACTAAGGTATCCTTTGAGATATCTAAGCAGCTGGTATTCCTAACCCTCCTTCAGGACCCTTTTCATGATGGAGACTGCTACGATCCTGTAACTTCAGCTTAAATGTCAATGGGAGTAATCTAGTTCAGTTTAGGATCGCAAATATAGCTGACCTCCCATTGCACTTTCAACATTTATTTGGTCTTTCTCTGCTCGGTTTAGCAAGGTTCCATTGTCCACCTCAAATGTCTACACTATCCAGTGGTACAGGAAAACTTCCAAAACAAGGTTACAATATGGTTTCCAATCTTTCCCAGAAACACAATATGAGAGCAGGCTTCTGTCAGGTCCTGAGAGTATATTTCCAGCAATGGAATACAACCATTCCAAAGGGGCCAGCCTGGGACCGGCCGTCTCTCCCCCTATTGCCTCTCCTACTGGGAGTCAACTAGTGAAAACTTGGAAACCTTCAATAGGTACCTCTAACTTCCGCTGCCGATTTGTAACTGAACAAATGGACTTCCATCTTGCTGATCGTAAACAAAATAATCAGAGTGAAGACTTGAAAAAGTGGAGAAAGAGTTATTACCCACTGCAAGTGTGAAGGCCACAGGCATTGTCAACAAAGAGGTCCGGTCTTTGAATAAACAAAGTATAAGGATTGCATTCAGAGAGTCTAGAAGCATCCATACAGGGTTAGTCCATTCCGCAGCACTCACGGACCACGGGAGAGTACATGAAGAGTATGCTCAGTCTAAGGTCATGGTTTAAAAAGTGAAAATAGTAGATGAGCCTTGAGATTTCTAATTTCAAAGTTATAAAGCACATGTTAAAAAAAGACTAAAGTGATTGACAGGAGGGAGGTCTTGGGACACGCTCAGCTTGTACTGTGAAATTTTAGATGAAAATGAAAGGCAGTTTGAAGGAACATTTACAGAGGAGCCTTCCCCTGTAGGTTCCTGCTTCCCAAAAGTGCTGTAAGTGCTTCAAGGAATCAGCATTCATTCTTCCTTCAGCCTTCATTCTTGGATCCTCCGCAACAAAAAGCAATGGAGTAACTTACTCCGAAGGTAAGTTTAAAGCATGCCCTGTGGTGTATACAGTCTTTGCACACTGTTGTTACTGACCACACAGATCTCAGAGCTTGAACTATTCACTTTTACCCTCTGTTATGTGTTCCCCTAAATATTCTCTATTTATTAAATGTGAAACAACTGAATTTCATCTTTAGGAATTATCCCTTAAGGCTGTCCATCTATTTACAATCAGATCACTTTCCCTTTTGTCCATCTATTTACAATCAGATCACTTTCCCTTTTGTCC
>JADRCH010000109.1:7544467-7583248 GCA_019843965.1 Rhynchomys soricoides
TCCCTTTTGTCCATCTATTTACAATCAGATCACTTTCCCTTTTGTCCTCTCCTTTCTCAACAGAACTAAATGTTCACCATTCAAGTAAAGTATCTCATAAAGAGAATTGACTATTTTCATTTTCCTAAGTGTAAACATGCCCTCCAGTCTGAAACAATTTATACAAGATTATCCAGAGTCGATCATAGAATCAACATTCCAGCTCATACTGTAAGAAACAAAGAGCCCCACTTTAAAATAAATGCCAAGTAGTGAAGGCAATTCAGTTTTTTTCTCTGACCAAGTCATCCCAGACTGGTAGATGAGCTGATTCAGTGCAAAGCTGTTAATCCCTGAATACTCATTAACTTAGTTACTGGCTGAGCAGTCTCACACGTCATCCATGTTTTTCCTTCTGCCACTTCTGTTTGTCTTTAAAAAACAAAACAAAAACCCCATCTGTGGGTTTATCTCTAGTTTCTTTTATGGTGAATCTGGTGTGAGTCATTACCACATCAGCAGGTCATTAAGCAAGCTTGGCTGTCAGTAATGTTCTACTGTAAACTTGTAGTTTGCATAAGAACAGTTGAGTTTGTGGAGGAGAGCGGAAGAGGGCTAACCACTTCAGCAGGGTTCTAGCATTCTGTGTTCTTTTGTGGCTGACCCTAAGATAGCTTAAGGCATCATTGAAAATGTGCATCCGGTTTTTTTCTCTCACAAACAATCAGGCTGTTTTCAAAAGTCAACTCCCCACCCTCTTGATGTACATTCTCCTGTACAGCCTGGGCTGGCTTCCAACTAGAGGTTCTCCTACTGATCCTGTCCAAAGCTAGTGTACAAATATGAGTCACTGCACCTCTTGACTAATATCTATCAATGAGTTAAAAATGAGTGAAGTACAAATTTCAAATAATTGGAAGCTTTGATAGTAAACATGACTACATTTTACGACAGACAGACAAACCGACTGACAGACACGCACCCACCATTTAAACATCTTACCTTTTCAGACAGAAGGAAGGCCATATTAAGCATAAAGTTTGTTAATAGGAATGTGAAAAGAAGGTTTGTCTGGAAAGTACCTAACAGATCATGTGATCTCAGAGCACAGAATGGCCTTGGCTCCCTGTGTGGATGACAATGACTTTAAACATTGTCACTACTGACTGCCCAAGCTTCTGATCTTCCTGCCTTTCCTCTTGGATGTTCATGAATGTACTACCACCCCAGCTTATGTGCTACTTCACTGCCGGGGACCAAACTCAGGTTTCTGTGAATGCTAGGAAAGCACTTTATCAACAGATTCTTGTGTTGACACTATCAGGAATTCTACCTTGAAGGCATTTTCTTCCTCAGCAGATGGCAAGACCATGAAGAAATGCTGGTGGCTCTTACTAGTGATCACCCGACCATTCTCTCCAGTCACTCAACCTGGAAAAAGCAGTTTTTAAAAATACCTTTGCAAAGTCATCTTAGTACTTACTCTCTGACCATCTTTTAGTTTCTTCTTTTGAACGAGTTTCACAATTTCTTCATTAATATTTTCAACACAAGTTTAAACCTGTTCTTAGTTTATATCCATTTTTGAGTATTTGATTTTAACTTTTGGCAAAATTATCCTCTAACAATAGAGAAATGAAGCCCATTTCCAAATATTAGTACAATGATCAAACTGGAGGATGCTTAGGAGAGAACGAGGTCATTTTGATTTCATTTGTTTGTTTATACTAATCAAACACGGCACACTGAAATAGGTTTTCTGACCTTCTCTAAGGCAGTTTATACCATAGTTACAGCCAGATACAATGTCTCCCTCATTTAGAAAATGTCTTTATTATGGGACAATTATTTTAATTGCTCCGTTCTTCACACACACACACACACACACATACACACACATACACACACATACACACAAATACTAATGACCAACTGCTTGTTCATACTAAATAATAACACTAATAGAAATAAGAAAGAAGTCTATTTTTCAATTATTTGCATTTAATTTTCATAATTATTCCATAAAAATGAGGAAGAAGTTATGAAACTAATTCCATCATTGACTATAACTATATGGACTATAATTGCATATACTTTATCAACTGTATAATAAACTTTACATTGTTACAAAAAGAAAACTACTAACAAAAATCATTGAGAGTACTTTAGTTATTTCTCAACAAATCTTTTAAATCATTCATCCATGATTTGGACTGAGGAAATTCAGTCTACATTTACCCCATCTACATGTTACAGGTTAAATTGGTTTTGTCTCTCAGGAGAAACCTGCACTGTGTTGAGCGTGCCCTCCAGGTCCATCAGATGTAGCTCCATCCACAACCCTGGAAGACTTTACAGAGTTTTCAAGTTGCACATAACCGACAGGCAGGCCCATTTCCTCCTCCCTGATAAGGTTTTAACTGATTTCTTTACTACCCGGGGAAAATCAATTTGAATACATTTTCAGCTTATCTCAAAATTCTTTCTTTGTAGTGAATTTGTGCTGTTTTCATGTTTATTTTGAAGCAATGACTTAACAGCTTCACACAAACATTCCTGAATGCATATTCATTTTATATCTTATGAAAGAGGTTCATTACCCTTTTCTAAAAAAAATACCGGTGGCTGTTACACATCTTAAATTTATATAATATTTAGGAAATATTTTCTTATGTAATAAATAGTCCTGACATGTAAAGTCTTGTATGTTCCAGGTATATGTTTTCATAATCTTAAATATCCCCTTTACAGTACTTTGGGGTGGCTGTTTGTCTACTAATAGAAATGTAGTTGAAGAATGAATAGCCAATAAAATGACTTTTATTTTAATTAAATCACATTCTCCTTAGCCTATTTGTTTATAAAATACAAGTAGATAAGATGTCTTACCACTCTGACCTTGACCTTTTAGCTGTCTGTTAGTAGTCATTACAGAAAGCAAAATATAATACCACTACAATCTGCATTTAAGATGTACATATGAATATTGAAATTTTAACATGCTTATATTTCAGACTTGCAGACATTGAAACAGAACTCCATACATTACAGTCTGAGAGTACTAGGCTTCAGCTTCCAAAGCATTGAGCAGTCTTTTTTTTATTTTTTTATTATTATTTTTCATACTTTATTTACATTTCAAATGCTTCCCCCTTTCCAGATCTCCCCTTTGGAACCTCCCCATTTCCTTCCCCCTCCCCCTGCCACCATGGGGGTATTCTCCCACCCACCCACTCTCGTCCTCCCTCCTTGGGATTCTCCTCTACTGGGAGATCTAACACTCCCAGGCCCAAGGGCCTCTCCTCCCCCTGATGGCTAATAAGACCCTCCTCTGCCACATATGTGGCCAGCACCATGGGTCCCTCCCCGTGTATTCTTTGGTTGGTGGATCAGTCTCCAGGAGTATGGGGGTGGGGGTGGGGGTGGGCTCAGGCCAGTTGCCACTGTTGCTGCCTCCCTGGGGATGCAAACTCCCTCAGCTCCTTCAGTCCCTTCTCCAACTCCTCCATCTGGGACCTCACACTCAGCCCTATGGTTGCTGCTAAGTAACCCTTGGGTATTCCGAACTTTTGGGCTAATAACCACTGATCAGTGAGTACATACCATGTTCATTCTTTTGTGACTGTGTTACTTCACTCAGGATATTTTCAAGATCCATTCATTTGTCTGTGAATTTCATGAAGTCATTGTTTTTAATAGCTGAGTAGTATTCCATTGTGTAAATGTACCACATTTTCTGTATACATTCCTCTGTGGAGGGACATCTGGGTTGTTTCCAGCTTCTGGCTATTATAAATATGGCTGCTATGAACATAGTGGAACATGTGTCTTTATTACATGTTGGAGCATCTTCTGGGTATATGCCCAGGAGTGGAATAGCTGGGTCCTCAGGTAGTATTATGTTTATTTTTCTGAGGGTCCACCAAACTGATTTCCAGAGAGGTTGTATCAACTTGCATTCCCACCAGCAATGGAGGAGTGTTCCTCTTTCTGCACATCCTCTCCAACATCTGCTGTCACCTGAGTTTTTGATCTTAGCCATTCTGACTGGTGTGAGGTGAAATCTCAGGGTTGTTTTGATTTGCATTTCCCTGATGACTAAGGATGTTGAACATTTCTTTAGGTGCTTCTCAGCCATTCAAGTTTCCTCAGTTGAGAATTCTCTGTTTAGCTCTCTTCCCCATTTTTTGATAGGGTTATTTGTATCTCTGGAGTCTAGCTTCTTGAGTTCTTTGTATACATTGGATATTAGCCCTCTATTGGACGTAGGATTGGTAAAGATCTTTTCCCAATCTGTAGGTTGCTGTTTTGTCCTATTTACAGTGTCCTTTGCCTTACAGGCAAAGCTTTGTAGTTTTATGAGGTCCCATCTGTCGATTCTTGATCTTAGAGCACAAGCCATTGGTGCTCTGTTTAAGAACTTTTCCCCTGTGCCCATGTGTTTGAGACTTTTCCCCACTTTCTCTTCTATTAGATTCAGTGTATCTGGTTTTATGTGGAGGTCCTTGATCTACTTGGACTTGAGCTTTGTACAGGGAGATAGGAAAGGATCAATTCGCAATCTTCTACATGTGGACCACCAGTTGAACCAGCACCATTTGTTGAAGATGCTGTCTTTTTCTACTGTATGGTTTTAGCTCCTTTGTCAAAATCAAGTGACCATAAGTGTGTGGATTCATTTCTGGGTCTTCGATTCTATTCAGTTGATCAACCTGCTTGTCACCGTACCAATACCATGCAGTTTTTATCACTACTGCTCTGTAGTACAGCTTGAAGTCAGGGAGGCTGATTCCCCCAGAAGTCCTTTTATTGTTGAGAATAGTTTTTGCTATCCTGGGTTTTTTGTTATTCCATATGAATTTGAGAATTACTCTTTCTATGTCTATGAAGAATTAAGTTGGGATTTTGATGGGGATTGCATTGAATCTGTAGATTGCTACAGATTGTAAAATGGCAGAATGGCCATTTTAACTATATTAATCCTGCCGATCCATGAGCATGGGAGATCTTTCCATCTTCTGAGGTCTTCTTTGATTTCTTTCTTCAGAGACTTGAAGACCTTGTCATACAGATCTTTCACTTGTTTGGTTAGAGTCACACCAAGATATTTTATATTGTTTGTGACAATTGTGAAGGGTGTCATTTCCCTAATTTCTTTCTCAGCCTGTTTATCCTTCGAGTATAGGAAGGCTACTGATTTGCTTGAGTTAATTTTGTATCTGGCCACTTTGCTGAAGTTGTTTATCAGCTGTAGCAGATCTCTGGTGGAGTTTTTCTGGTCACTTAAGTATACCATCATATCATCTGCAAATAGTGATATTTTGATTTCTTCCTTTCCTATTTGTATCCCTTTGACCTCCTTTTGTTGTCTGATTGCTCTAGCTAGAACTTCAAGTACTATATTGAATAGATAGGGAGAGAGAGGGCTGTCTTAAGGAGAGATGACTGATTGAAGACTTGTTAGAAATGCTGGGACTCAGAGTATGGAATTTTGAATTCAATGATATTGGAAAGATTTCAGAAGTGAGCTTGTTCTGATGGTGTGCTGGATGGTTTTATGACAACTTGACACAAGCTCAAGTCATCTAAGAGGAGGGAACCTTAGTTAAAAAAATGCTTTCATGAACGTTTGAGGGGAGGGGTTTGATGGGGACCTCCCATTTAGTCCCCCTCCCCCATGTCTAGCTGTAGTCTTTTCATCTGTTCCCATCTGCTTCTAGAGAAAGCCTCTCTGATGATTTCTAGATAAGGCACTGATTTGTGAGTGTAGAAGAACATCGTTTGGAGGCATTTGGTTGATACTATGTTTTTAGACAGTCTTATTTGTTTTTACTCTTGGTGTCTGGGCTATCTTGTCTCTGCTTCTTGATCACCCAGGCAATGTCAGGTATGGGCAATAGTTTTTGCTTTATCTTATTACGTTTTATTTTGTCTTGTTTAGTTGTTATCTCTTAGAAACCCATTCTTTTCTAATGAGATAGAGAAAGGGAGTGTACCTGGAGGGGAGGGGAGGTGGGGACTAACTGGGAGGAGCAGAAGGAAGGGAAACTATAATCAGGATATAGTGTTTGTGTAAAGAATCTATTTCAGGAAAAGGGTGTGTGTGTGAAAAGAAAATGCCCTCAAATGGAGCGTTTCCTTTGTTAGTCAAGTGATGGAGGAGGGTTCCGCCCCTTGTGAATGGTGGCATTCCTGGGCTGGTGGCCCTGGGATCTATAATAAAGGTGGTAAGTAACACCCCTCCATGGCCTCTGTATCAGGTCCTGCCTTCAGGTTCTGGCTCTGTTTGAGTTCTTATTCTGACTTCTTTGGATGATGAACTGGAAATGTAAGCTAAATAAGCTATTTCCTCCCCAATTTGCTCTTTGCTCATGGTGTTTCATCATAACAATAGTAACCCTGACTAAGACAAATTGATGCCAGCCATGGGGTATTGCTGTGACAGACCTGACCATGTTGTTTTCGGGAGGATTGTGGGAAGACTTTGGAGCTTTTTGCAAGAAAAGCCACTGAGTGAGTGTTCAGTGCTTGGTGAGGTGTTCTGTATGATCATGAAAGCCAGAAATGTTGAGGACAATGCAGAATGTAGAGTCTTGGCTGGTGAGGTTTCAGAGGGAAGTGTGGATTGTGGGGTCATAACAATGATGTCATGTTCTACATCTTGAAGATTCAGTAAGATCACTCAGTGAGAACTGAGTCTATAATCCCAAGGAAAGACTACAGTTTCCATTTAAAAATTTGACTCATCTAAGGTCAAACTGTGAGTCCTGAGTGTTTCTCACCTTCCATGTCTCTGGTACCTCCTAGATGGTCCTCCTACCTTCTACCTCCAGAGGTTGTCTATTTCCATTCTTTCTGCTGGCCCTCAGGGCTTCACTCCTGTTTAACCCCCCAACACCTGATCATGTTCTGCTTTCCCCTCCTGTGACCCTCTCCCACCCAGGTCCCTCCCTCCCTCTGCTCCCCTGTGATTGCTTCCTTCTCCCTCCCAAGTGGGATTGAAACAACCTTACTTGAGCTCTTCTGCTTGTTAACCTTCTTGAGATCTGTGGATTGTATCCTGGGTATTCTGTACATTTTGGCTAATATCCACTTACTAGTGAATACATGCTATGCATGTCCTTTGGGGTCAGAGTTACCTCACTCAGGATATTTTCTAGTTCCATCCGTTTGCCTTCAAAGCTCATGATGTCCTCATTCTTAATAGCTGAGTATTATTCCATTGTGTAAATGAGCCACATTTTCTGCCTCCATTTTCCCCCTGTGGGGCATCTGGGTTGTTTCCAGCTTCTGGCTATCATAAACAAGACTGCTATGAACATAGAAGAAAACGTGCCCCTGTGGCATAGTGGGGCATCCTTTGGGTATATGCCCAAGAGTGGTATAGCTGGGTCTTCAGGTAGATCTATTTCCAATTTTCTGTGGAACTTCCAAATTGATTTCCAGAGTGGTTGTACCAGTTTTCAATCCCACCAGCAATGGAGGAGTGTTCCTCTTTCTCCACATCTCGCCAGCATCTGCTGTCACATGAGTTTTTGATTTTAGCTATTCTGATTGGTGTAGGGTGGAAACTCAGGGTCTTTTTGATTTGCATTTTTTCTGATCACCAAGGGCTTTGAACATTTCTTTAAGTGTTTCTCAGCCATTTGAGATTTTTTTGTTGTTAATTCTCTATTGTTAATTTAGTTCTACACCCCATTTTTTTGATTGGGTTGCTTAGCTTTTTGGAAGTTAGCTTTTTGAGTTCTTTATATATTTTGGGTACTAGCCCTCTATAGGATGTGGGGTTAGTGAGGATTTTTTCCAAATCTGTAGATGAAATGCCCTACAGTGGGAAGAGGGAACTTAAAGAGTCCATCTCCAGTAGAAAGACAAGGCATCAAGTGGAGGGATTGTTTTTGCCATTCCACAGTCAAAAACTCTGACCCCAAATTGTTCCTGTCTATAAGAACTGCAGGGACAAAAATGGAGAAGAGACTAAGGGAAAGTGGGATCAGTGACCATCCAAACTTGAGATCCAGCTCAAGGTGAGGCTCCAAAGCTTGACACTATTATTGATGCTATAGTGTGCTTACAGACAGGAGCCTAGCATGGCTGCCCTTCAAAAGGCTCAACAAGCTGCTGACAGAGTGAGATACAGATACTTTAAATTTTTTTTCTTTTATTAGATATTTTATTTATTTACATTTCAAATGTTATCCTCTTTTCCTGGTTTCCCCTCTGGAAAGCCCTATCCCATCCCCTTCTCTCTGCTTCTATGAGTGTGCTCATCCACCCACCCACCCACTTCCACCTCCCTGTCCTGGCATTCCCCTACACTGAGACATCAAATCTTCACAGGACCAAGGACAAGGATACAGGAACATTGATGCCATCCTCTGCCACATATGCAGCTGGAGCCATGGGTTGCTCCATATGTACTCTTCGGTTAGTGGTTTCAATCCCTGGGAGCTCTGGAGAGGTTTGGTTGGTTGATTTGTTGTTCTTCCTATGAGTTGCAAACCCCTTCAGATCCTTCAGTCCTTTCTCTAACTCCTCCATTGGGGACCCTGTGCTCAGTCCAATGGTTGACTGCGAGCATCCATTTCTGTATTTGTCAGGCTCTGGCAGAGACTCTCAGCCTCCTGTCAGCAAGCACTTCTTGGCATTCACAATAGTATCTGGGTTTGTTGTCTGGGTATTGGATGGATCCCCAGGTGGGGCAGTCTCTGAATCACTTTTCCTTCACTCTGTGCTCCAGACTTTGTCTTCGTGTTTCTTACCATGAATATTTAGTTCTGTCTTCTAAGAATGACTGAAGCTTCCACACTTTGGTCTTCCTTCTTCCTGAGCTTCATGTGGTTTGTGAATTGTATCTTGGATATTCTAAGCATTCGGGCTAATATCCAATTATCAGTGAGTGCATACCATGTGTGCTCTTTTGTGACTGGGTTACCTCACTCAGGATATTTCTAGTTCCATCCATTTGCCTGCAAATTTCATGAAGTCATTGTTTTTAATAGTGGAGTAGTACTCCTTTGTATAAATGTACCACATTTTCTGTATCCATTCCTCTGTTGAAGGACATCTGGGTTATTTCCAGCTTCTGGCAATATAAATAAGGCTGATACGAGTATAGTGGAGCATTTGTCCTTGTTATGTGTTGGAGCATCTTTTGGGTATATGCCCAGGAATGGTATAGCTGGGTCCTCAGGTAGTACTATGTTCAATTTTTCTGAGGATATGCCAAACTGATTTCCAGAGTAGTTGTACCAGCTTGCAATCCTACCAACAATGGAGGAGTGTTCCTCTTTCTCCACATCCTTGCCAGCATCTGCTGTCACCTGAGATTTTGATCTTAGACATTCTGACTGGTGTGAGGTGGAATCTCAGGGTTGTTTTGATTTGCATTTCCCTGATGACTAAGGGTGTTAATCATTTCTTTAGGTGCTTCTCAGACATTCGATATTCCTCAGTTGAGAATTCTTTGTTTAGCTCTGTTCCCCATTTTTTAAATAGGGTTATTTGTATCTCTGGAGTCTAGCTTCTTGAGTTCTTTGTATATATTAGATATTAGCCCTCTATCAGACGTAGGATTGGTAAAGATATTTTCCCAGTCTGTTGGTTGCCGTTTTTTCCTATTTGCAGTGTCCTTTGCTTTACAGAAGCTTTGCAATTTTATGAGGTCCCATTTGTCGATTCTTGATCTTAGAGCATAAGCCATTGGTGTTCTGTTCAGGAACTTTCTCCCTGTGACCATGTGTTTGAGGCTCTTCCCCATTTTCTCTTTTATTAGTTTCAGTGTATCTGGTTTTATGTGGAGGTCCTTGATCCACTTGAACTTGTGCTTTGTACAAGGAGATAAGAATGGATCGATTTGCATTCTTCCACTTGCTGACCACCAGTTGAACTAGCACCATTAGTTGAAAATGCTGTCTTTTTTCCACTGGATGGTTTTAGGTCATTTGTCAAGTATCAAGTGACCATAGGTATGTGGGTTCATTTCTGGGTTTTCAATTCTATTCCATTGATCTTCCTGACTGTCTCTGAATCAATGCCATGCAGGTTTTATCACTACTGCTCTGTAGTACAGCTTGAGGTCAGGGATGCTGATTCCCTCAGAAGTACTTTTATTGTTGAGAATAGTTTTTGGTATCCTGGGTTTTTTGTTATTCCAAATGAATTTGCAAATTGCTCTTTCTAAGTCTGTGAAGAATTGAGTTGGAATTTTGTGGGGATTACATTGAATCTGTAGATTGCTTTTGGGAAGATGGCCATTTTTTACTATTTTAATACTGCCTATCCATGAGCATGGGAGATCTTTCCATCTTCTGTGATCTTTGATTTCTTTCTTCAGAGACTTGAAGTTCTTGTCATACATATCTTTCACTTGTTTGGTTAGAGTCACAGCAAGGTATGTAATACTATTTGTGACTATTGTAAAGGGTGTCGTTTCCCCAATTTCTTTCTCAGCCCGTTTATCCTTTAAGAAGAGGAAGGCTTCTGATTTGTTTGAGTTAATTTTATATCCAGTCACCTTATTGAAATTGTTTATCAGCTGAAGAAGTTCTCTGTTGGAATTTTTGGGGTCACTTAAGTATACTATCACACCATCTGAAAATAGTGATATTTTGATTTCTTCTTTTCTAATTTGTATCCCTTTGACCTCCTTTTGTTGTCTAATGGCTCCAGCTAGAACTTCAAGTACTATATTGAATAGGTAGGGAGAGAGAGGGCAACCTTGTCTAGTCCCTGATTTTAGTGGGATTGCTTCAAGTTTCTCTCCATTTAGTTTGATGTTGTCAACTGGTTTGCTGTATATTGCTTTTACTATGTTTAGGTATGGATCTTGAATTCCTGATCTTTCCAAGACTTTCAACAGGAAGGGATGTTGAATTTTGTCAAATGCTTTTTCAGCATCTAATGAAATGATCATGTGTTTTTTCTTTGAGTTTGTTTATGTAGTAGATTATGTTGATGCATTTCTGGATATTGAACCATCCTTGCAACCCTGGGATGAAGCCTACTTGATCATGGTGAATGATTGTTTTGATGTGTTTTTGGATTCTTTTTGTGAGAATTTTATTGAGTATTTTTGCATCGATGTTCATAAGGAAAATTGGTCTGAAGTTCTCTTTCTTTGTTGTGTCTTCACGTGGTTTTAGTATAAGCATAATTTTGGCTTCATAGAACAAATTTGGTAGTGCTCCTTCTATTCCTATTTTGTGAAATAGTTTGAGAAGTATTGGTATTAGGTCTTCTTTCTAGGTCTGATAGAATTCTGCAGTAAAACTACTTGGCCCAGGCCTTTTTTTTTTGGTTGGGAGACTTCAAATGATTGCTTCTATTTCCTTAGGGGTTTTGGGACTATTTTGATGGTTTAGATGGATCCTGGTACCTGTTATCTGTCTAGAAACGCATCCATTTCATCCATATTTTCCAGTTTTTTTGAATATAGACTTTTGTAGTGGGATCTGATTATTTTTTGAATTACCTCAGTTTCTGTTGTTATGTCTCCCTTTTCCTTTCTGATTTTGTTAATTTGGATTCTATTTCTTTGCTGTTTGGTTAGTCTGGCTAAGGGTTTATCTACTTGTTGATTTGGTTTTGTTGATTCTTCATGTAGTTCTTTTTTTTTCTGTTTGGTTGATTTCAGCCCTGAGTTTGATTATTTACTGCTGTCTACTCCTCTTGGGTGTATTTGCTTCTTTTTTTCCCTAGAGCTTTCAGGTGTGCTGTTAAGCTGCTAGTGAATGCTCTCTCCAGTTTCTTTTTGGAGGCACTCAGAGCTATGAGTTTTCCTCTTAGCACTGCTTTCATTATGTCCCATACGTTTGGGTATGTTGTGCCTTCATTTTCATTAAATTCTAAAAAGTCTTTAATTTATTTCTTTATTTCTTCTTTGACTAAGTTATTATTGAGTAGAACGTTGTTTAGTTTTCATGTGTATGTGGGCTTTCTGTTGTTTTTGTTGTTATTGAAGACCAGCCTTAATCCTTGGTGATCTGATAGAAGGCATGGGATTATTTCAATCTTCTTGTATCTGTTGAGGCCTGTTTTGTGACCAATTATATAGTCAGTTTTGGAGAAGGTACCATGAGGTGCTGAGAAGAAGGTATATTCTTTTGTTTTAGGACAAAATGTTCTATAGATATCTTTTAAATCCATTTGGTTCATAACTTCTGTTAGTTTCATTGTGTCTCTGTTTAGTTTCTGTTTCCATGATCTGTCCATTGCTGAGAGTGGGGTGTTGAATTCTCCCACTATTATTGTATGAGGTGCAATGTGTGCTTTATGCTTTAGTAAAGTTTCTTTTATGAATGTGGGTGCCCTTGCATTTGAAACATAACTGTTCGGAATTGAGAGTTCATCTTGGTAGATTTTTCCTTTGATGAGTATGAAATGTCTTTCCTTATCTTTTTTGATAACTTTTGGTTCAAAGTCAATTTTATTCTATATTAGAATGGTTACTCGCACTTGTTTCTTAGGACCATTTGCTTGGAAATGTTTTTCTAGCCTTTTACTCTGAGGTAGTGTCTGTCTTTGTCACTGAGGTGCATTTCCTGTATGCAGGAAAATGATGGGTCCTGTTTATGTATTCAGTCTGTTTGTCTATGTCTTTTTTTTATTGGGGAATTGAGTCCAATGATGTTAAGAGATATTAAGGTATAATGGTTGTTACTTTCTGTTATTTTTGTTGTTAGAGGTGGAATTATGTTTGTGTGGCTATCTTCTTTTCAGTTTGTTGAAAGAAGATTACTTTCTTGCTTTGCTAGGGTGTAGTTTCCCTCCTTGTCTTGGAGTTTTCCATTTGTTATCCTTTGTAGGGTTGGATTATTGGAAAGATATTGTGTAAATGTGCTTTTGTCATGGAATATCTTAGTTTCTCCACCTATGTTAATTGAGAGTTTTGTTGTGTAGAGTAGCCTGAGCTGGCATTTGTGTTCTCTTAGGGTCTGTATGACATCTGCCCAGGATCTTCTGGCTTTCATAGCCTCTGGTGAGAAGTCTGGTATAATTCTAATAGATCTGTCTTTATATGTTATTTGACCTTTTCCCCTTACTGCTTTTAATATTCTTTCTTTGTTTTGTGCATTTGGTGCTTTGATTATTATGTGATGAGAGGAATTTCTTTTCTTGCCTCATCTGTTTGGAGTTCTGTAGGCTTCTTGTATATTCATGGGCATCTCTTTCTTTAGGTTAGGGAAGTTATCTATAATTTTGTTGAAGATATTTACTGGCTCTCTAAGTTGGGAATCTTTGCTCTCTTCTATACCTATTATTCTTAGGTTTGGTCTTTTCATTGTGTCATGGATTTTTCGGATGTTTTTTTTTAGAATCTTTTTGCATTTTGCATTTTCTCTGACTGTTGTGTCAATGTTTTCTATGGTATCTTCTACTCCTGAGATTCTCTCTACTATCTCTTGTATTCTGTTGGTGATGCTTGTATCTATGACTCCTGATCTCTTTCCTAGGTTTTATATCTCTAGAGTTGTCTCCCTTTGTGATTTCTTTATTGTTTCCATTTCCATTTTTAGATCCTGGATGGTTATGTTGAATTCTTTCACCATTTGGTTGTGTTTTCCTGTAATTCTTTAAGGGATATTTGTGTTTTCTCTTTAAGGGCTTCTACTTGTTTACCTGTGTTCTCCTGTATTTCTTTAAGGTATTTATTTATGTTCTTCTGAAAGTCTTCTATCAACATCATGAGATATGATTTTAAATCTGAATTTTGCTTTTCTGGTGTGATGTCGCATCCATGACTTGCTGTAGTGGGAGAACTGGGTTCTGATGATGCCAAATAACCTTGGTTTCTGTTGCTTATGTTCTTGTGCTTGCCTCTCTCCATCTGGTTATCTCTAGTGCTACACCTTCCCTTCCTGTCTCTGACTGGAACCTGTCCCTCTTGTGATCCTGGTTGTGTCAATACTCCTCAGAGTTCAACTGTCTCTGTGATCCTGTGATTCTGAGATCCTTGGTTTGTCAGAACTTCTGTGACTGGGAATGAAGCTGCCTGTGTGATTCTGAAATTCAGGTGTGACTAAGTTCCTGAGATCCTGTTGTATCAGAGCTCCTGGGAGTCAAGCTTTCCCTCTGTGTTGCAGCAGTGGGGCTGGGGGGGAGTGTTGCTGGGGGGGGGAAGGGGAGGGGAAGCCAGAGCCCTGGGTTTGCTCCAGCCACAGGTGCAAGCTGGAAGGGACCCGTGCCTCTGGCTAGGCAGGGTTTTGTGTTTCCCTGATTCTTGTGGTGGTCCCAGTTAAGCTGGGTATTGGGAAAGATGTTGTGGCCTCAACTGTGATCTTGAGTGTGTCAGAGCCCCAGTGCTCCTGGGTGTGTTCTATCTCTTGGAAGTCGAGCTTCCTCTGTGATCCTGTGATCCTGGGCATTTCAGAACACCTAGGAGTTGGGCTTCCTCTGGGTGTTGTAAGAGTGGGCGCAGAGTCAGCACCTCAGCCCTGCTCCGGGTGCATGTTCAGACCAGAAGGAACCTGTGCCACTGGCTGTGTGTGGGTTCCTGCATCTCTGAATCCTGGGGCACCCAGTTACTTTGGGTGTTGGGGCAGATGTTGTGGCCTTTCCTGTGATCCTGGGTGTTTCAGAGCACCTGGGAGTTGAGCTTCCTCTGGGTGTTGTGGAACTGGGTGTGGAGCCAGCATCCAAGGTCTGCTCGGGGCACAGATGCAGATACTTACACTGAATCAATGGACAGAAGCTAGGGACCCCTAGGGTTGAATTAGGGAAAAGATGGAAGAAGCTGAGGAGGAGGACGACCCCATAAGAAGACCAGCAGTCTTAACTAACCTGGACCTCCAAGATCTCTCCAACACCGGGCTACCAACCAGGCAGCATACATAAGCTGCTCTGAGGCTCCCAACACATATACAACAGAGGCCTGCCTGGTCTGGTCTCAGTGAGGGCAGACAAGGAGGGAATAAAGACTGGACTGCAAAAACGGATTAAAGAATAAAAAAAAAGTTTGACTCATTCTTTCAATGCGTTATTCAAGCAGAAGCATTGAAAATAAACTAAAACTGTTCTGTAGATTTTAACTGTGTACTTAGTGAAAACTTTGAAATTATTCAAGAAAATCATCAAGATTGGACTCTTAACATTCTATTGCAAGGTCAGTAAGTGTTTGTATTCAGTACGCTTGGCAATTACAATGAGTATTAAACATGGCTATTGTAGCTACTTGAAAAGCATGCAGCAGAGACAACCTTGTCCTTTGGGCTACTTATTAAACTCTCCCAAATTCTTTAAGCAGCTTCCTGTGGAGACAGTTATTGGAATGCCATAAAAATGTTCTTTCTGAAAGACTGTAATTTTCTCAGTTGTTAGAAAAAATAGTATGTGTGACAAATGTTCCTCCTGTTATGGCTTACAGCCCGACTTTATTTTACTCCTGGTGGTAACTTAAATAATTCTACCAGCACGATGGAATATTAATTCTAAATATGTTTTTGAAAATATTGTTTTAGGAGTAATTCATATTCTTGCTAGATTGAATTGGCCTTTAAAAAGCCATTTTCACAGCAAGCACCTGTATTTAATGGTGTGGCTGATTATGGTAAGTGTTTCGTGAATCTATTTTTGTCTTTTCCTTGCATAATTTTCTACAGTGATTATCTGATTTGACGGAAGCTTTGGTTATGTATTTTATCACATTTCATAATGAAGAATGCTCTATAACTTTGAAAACTGTTTATTACCCCAGCCTTGTAGCACTACTTTGTATAACCAATTAGATATTGTTGTATTCTGTTTGGAAATATTAGGCTTGAGTTGTCTACTCACCTGTGTGCAACATTCTCCTTATGTTCCATACATGAGAAGACTAAGGTGTTTCAGGAACAAGACACAAAAACCTTGGTGGCATGTACTTTCTCTTTAGCTATCTATAGGATCTAGTGATTTTTTGAATGCTGCAATCCTATGATTTTGGTTTAATATAAATATAAAACTATATTTTGGTACAAACTGAAGTAGTCCTATAGATATGTGCAGAGGCCTCCCTACCAACACATAGTGTTGGTATATGCCCTCAGGGTCACAACCTAGCTAGCATGGCTACCTTTACAAACATTTACAAATATTACTTTCTTATGATAGAAAGGATTTGTGCAAAGTAGCCTTGAAATATACTCTCCAAAAAGATGTGACTTAATAGTACTATATGTTCTGGTAAGTTTTTGTGAAAATCTCAGAAAGAAAAAAAAAGTGTGCTCCACCTCATTTAGTTACACTGCTCAGAACAGCTATACTGTGGCAGGAAAGCTGTTGAATTTCATGTGTCAGCCTTGGTCTCAGGCCATAAGGTGCGTAAAATCAGGCCAAAACAAATGATTTAACTTTATAGTGGCTGGCAGATGGTGAGCACTCAGTAGTATATGAATGAAAAAAAATGAGTTGACAAAGTGCAGTGACTCAGTTCCTCTAGAAGAAGAAAAGAACACCATCACTTGAGAAACAATAGAATTTTGATAAGATTGGGGAAAATGGATGATGTTGCATAATATGTTGGGTGGTTTGATTTTTGCGTGTACATACAAAATACACAAAATAAAGCATATTATTTAACATGAACTTATTGTTGCTCAGTTTTCCCTTTCCTTAAAACAGAAGGTTATGACAGATAAACTCTCTTCCTAAATATAGTAATAGACAATAATTAGAGCTATCTTTACTGATTGTTTCTCTATTTTTGTTGCTTGCATTATTTTCAGTAGAATGAAAAGTTAAATGTTCTCATGATGCATTAAATTGTAATTTTGAAGGTATAGGAAGTTTTCAAACAACTTTCTTGGACATTTTATTTTATTTTATTTTTGAACAGAGTGTCTAAGATGAATGCAGGGACTTTGTATTTTCTTTTTTTTTTGTTTTTTTTTTTTGAGACAGGGTTTCTCTGTGTAGCCCTGGCTGTCCTGGAACTCACTCTGTAGACCAGGCTGGCCTTGAACTCAGAAATCTGCCTGACTCTGCCTCCCAAGTGCTGGGATTAAAGGCGTGCGCCACCACTGCCTGGCGCATTTTCATTCTTCCCCACTGAGGGCAGAGGAGATGATAGGGTGACTTCTGGGACATCTACCATACCATTCTAGATTCTACAAAAGCCTCACAATTGTATCCAATGTCTCAAGGACATTACAAGAATTAATGAGAGGGGCTTCCTTTAAAATTTTTAAAATCTACTAAATGGATTAAAACTGACTTTTAATGAATTATTGTTATACTCATGAATTAATGATTCTTGCAACTCTCACCAGAAAAGCTTCTATCTTTAACAGAAGCTGACTACACAAAGACTTTCAATTGATCAAGGTGCAAAGAATAAGACTGTGGAGTATGCTCAATGATAATGGAACATCTACACCACAACCTCTCCTTCCTTGACTCAGGGATTATTGCAGAAGAAGTAGTAGACAACAAGGAAATAATGTATTTTGCGCACAGCAGGTTAGTTACACATATGATATCATACCTTTTGTGATAATGTGCATAAAAACCTAAGTAAATTCAAGCCAGACAAAATCTTGGTATGAAGAAGTAAGCTGGGCATGTAATTCCACCACTAACAGAGTAGCTATAGCCAATTAATTACTACTAGGAGAGGGAGAGTCAGTTTTTTGTAAGGTGTGTGTGTGTGTGTGTGTGTGTGTGTGTGTGTGATAAGTCTACCATGCTCCAGTGAAAGAACATATATCTAAGACTATAGGGATAGTACAAATTAAACTTTATAAGTGAGGAATAAAAGAAGACAAAATTGGGTAGATATGGAAGGGGGTGGCTGTGCATGTATTTGGAAAGAGTAGGAATGTGACCAAAAGACATTGTATGAAATTCTAAAAGAACTTATTTTAATTTTTTTAAAGCATTCGTTATAGCAAGCAGGTCCTCACCAAAGCCAGATGAAGCTGCATGGTACAACTGAGTTGAATTTTGGATGAAAATAACTATAGGAGACAAAAGCTTTATTTTTATTGATTTTTGTTTTTAAAAATAAATTCAAATTCACTGAATTCCATCCTATTATAATTAAAAAAAATTTATATATATACTTTTTAAAAAAAGTATGAGAGCTCTGTCTACATATACACCTTCATGCCAGAAGAGGGCATCAGATCCCTTTATAGGTGTCATGAGCCACCATATGGCTGTTGGGCATTGAACTTAGGTCCTTTGGAAGAGCAGGCAGTGTTCTTAACCATGAAGTCATCTCATCACCCCCTTTTCCATTGTGATTTTTAAAATATAAACAAACATACTCTTTATTTTATAAATAATATTCAATAGGATACACATTTTAGGGAATTAAACGTAATGGAATTCAGGGTGCAGTAAGACTAAAAAAGTTTCTTCTGTTACTAGCAGGACAAACCATGATGTCCACGAGTATGAACAATTGCTTAATGTCAATTCAACTTAAGTTTTTAAAAATATACATTTTTGAGAAAGTGTGCTCATGTCTCTACATTACCAAAACCTGCAAATACTGACCTATTTTGTGCTGTCTTTGTAGAATTTCACATAAAATTAAGCCACCTTTTTTTCTAACATTTTGACAATATAAATCACTGCAATAATTATAATAATAGTTATAATTCATTGCTATGATTGAAGAATAGTTCGTAAACACTGATCTTTGCATATTCCATATTTAAAATAAATACGTACATTTTGAAACATCTATGCTCATTCTATTAGCTCAAAAGAAAAGTAGCTTCTGTGAACATGTATGTTGGTATATATGTGGATCTGAAATTTTTTCAATGTAAATAGGATGATGTTTACCAGAAAGTATAATAAATATAAGTTTGATGTGTTATAAAAAACTTCAAAATTATTTTTCAAAGTTTACATAATTTTATATGCAAACAAGCAATGTATTTGAAAATTATTTGGTATACATCTTGACTGGCCATTTTTCTACAGTAACCACTATCCATAAATAACATACGGCTATTGATGCCTCCTCATAAATTTTACTGTGTTCTCTAACAACAAATACTATCTTGACATATGTTTATAATGACTGTGTATATACATGTCATGGAAAATATGTTAATCTAGTTTATATTCTTAGAGTTAAATTGTATGATTTTTAAATGTGTTTTCTAGAGAACTCTTTAATAACATCAATGGTTTACAGATGTATTTAATTGTATATTGTAAAGTGTTTCCTACTTTAATGTCATAAAACAGTTCTGGTTTTGTCCTGAAAGGTTTTAGGCTTAGAGGTAAATCTGACTTAAAGTGTAAAATTATTGTTATTTGTCAACTTGGAAGAATCTAGAATCATCTGATAGTTATGTCTTTGAACAAGCCTGTGGGAAATTATCCTGATTTGTTTAGTTGAAGTGGAATGATCCACACACTGTGGCTGGTGACAATCCATACATAGGATTCCTTAATCTAATGGAAACAAGGAGCTAATTATCATGCATGTTTTCATTTCTTACTTTTGTTGACAGATACTATGTGATCAGCTGCTTCAATTCTATGTAGCATTGGTTTTACAGAGCCTACACTCTGAACTGTGAGCTAAAATAAACCTTTCTAGATTAAGTTACTTTTCTTAGATTACATTATCACAGCAACAAGTGAAGCAACTAGAACAGGAATCACACTGGAAAGTGGAGTCCCTATTGTACTAAGTGGCCCATGAGTTCATTGGCCATAGGAACTGTTTTGTGGGTGAACTGTAGAAGAGATTAGCAGTAGAAGAGCTCCTGAATGGTGGTATTCGAGAATGATGGGACACTCTGAAGAAAACATGGAAAACAAGAGTACTGAGGCCATATGGGGTTAGTAACAATACAGCTAAGGAAGTTTCTAAGGTAAATAAATCTACCAGGAACTGGGATAATTGTCATTTTTTTAAAAAAGAATCTGGCAGGCAGCCTGCCCAGCCTGCAATGGCTGCGGGGGAAGGGGAGGGAGGGGAGTTAAGATAGGGCTGAAGACTGAAGGTCTCTGGCTTTTAAATTCTCTAACTATGCTGAATGATGAAGCTGAAGATTGAAGGTCTCTGGCTTTTAAATTCTCTAACCATGCTGAATGATGAAGCTGCTGGCTTCTAAAAAAAAAAAAAAAATCTAAAGACTGTCCTGCTTATTCTGTGGTTGAAAACTGCTGGCTTGGGTGTTTAACACCTGTTACTTAACAGTGAGTGATTAAGGAAAGAATTAAATGCTAGGGCTGTTTTTTCTCTCTTGCCCAGAAGTCTCAGGTCTCACTTGTCATGTGGGAGGGGCATTTGGAGCAATAAACTTTTATTGACCCAGAAGAGAGTTATGCTTATAGAAGGAAAAACTTTTACATAAGCAAATATGCATAAACACACACATTCATTATCACATACTTATTTGTTGGGCCCAATAATCTGCCTTACATATTTACACAGATACTTACATACATATGTATATGGAACAAAAGTCCAAGCACCAGTGCAGAAAGAACTCACTCATTCTGGATGAAAAATAAACTTCAAACTTTATTGCATAGAGAAAGAAAAAAAATCTACTCTTTTATTGCTGATGAATAAAACCCAAATTTGTAAGAAGAAAGCTTTTTCCTCTTTAGTAAGACTAAGCCTACCTTGCTGTTAAGAAAAAAACTCTGTTCCATCCCACGGTAAGGAGAAGCTTGCCTGCTCTTTCTGCTCTGTCTGCAGCTTCTTTGTTTTTCTTTCTCTCTGCATTCTATATACTGCTTGCTTCTTCCTCATAATCCTGCTCTCTTCTTCTGCTTGCTATGTCATCATTTCTAGTTTTTTGGGACCCTTTTAAAGGAAAATAGGTCACATGGCATCTAGTTCAAGTGTTCATCACAAGTTTAAACATAAATTCAAATCATAAATAAGAAGCATTCAACAGAGATGTTTACATGTGTTTCCATTAAGACTTGCTGTCTAACTAGACATTTCTTTCACTAGCTCCATAGGTTCATTGAAAGTTAAAAACTATAATTCTCATGACTAAGTTAACAATGAAGTTTTGTATAGACAAACGAGTCAATATTTTATCTTCTGTCCTTGTACCTACAATAAATCATTTATTACCTTTTATGACCTTTGGCTAATTGTTTTACTGCTCTAAGGAATGTATTCTAAGTTATAAATATGCTCTTTCTATCTCAGAAGCAATTAACTCATGACTCATGAAGACTGGCAGAGTTCTAATTGCAGTTTTCATATATCAGAGAGGGCTTTAAGAGCACTCCTATGATAAAGGGCTTAATAATTACTAGTATAATTTTAGGAATTCTTGTAGAATCAGCATTAGGAATTAAGAAATCATCTTTTTGTCTGTATAGTATTATTACAAGGCAGGATATCTCTGCTGGTCTGTAGAAAATCTTCTCAATAGGGTGAGCTAATGCCCAGGGATTATTATATTAATTTAATAATGACAGGAAAGGCCTGTCAGTAGCAGGAATCAAATCCTGAAATGTCATTCCATGGGTCTTGGCTGCAAGGGCTCATTCATCACAGTTCACAGTCCATGGTGAAACCCATCTCAGGAAGAATACCTGCCATTCTTTAGCCTTTCATAGATGGCTCCTGACAGAATTTGACTTTGTTCCGCCTATATCCTGAAAACCTGAATGAAACTGAGTTTAAAAGCAATGGACTAATATGTTTCTCAGAGTAAACTTGTAGGGGAGAGAGCATTTGGGCTGATACTAAGAAAGAAGTTGTAATTGCTAGAGAGGCTGGCTATTTTGTGGGTTCTTTTTCTTTCACCCTTTTTCACCCCTGGAAGCCACACTGGTTTTATAGGCATGAAAGATCCAAGGTTGGGTGTGGAGGTCATGGGCTTTTCATCATATTTTAAGAGAAAAGGCAAGTCTAGACAATGAGTGTTGTGATTTGAAATCTTGAAGGAAGGACTTAAACAGATATTATATGAGGCTATGAAGGTGAAGACTAGCTTATTATAGAGATCCCAGGAAACTGGAAACTGGAGATGCCAGAACCATGGGATCTGCCTTAAAGAGAACTAGAGAGCTGAGAACATGAAATGGAACTGGCCAGGAAAGAAGCTGTCTGTGTGTGCTGATTACAGCAGAGTTAGAGGGGATGGATACCCACAAATTCAGAGCCCAGTTAAAAACATTATGAGTACCAGATGATAAACATGGAGCTCTAGAATTTCTAAAATTAATTAATGTACTTTATATCACAATTGCAGCTTACCCTCCCTCCTCTCCTCCCAGTCCCTCCTTCTTTCCTTTCCTCCCCCCACCCTTTTTTCTCAGAGAAGGAGAGGCCTCCCATGGATATCAACCCTCTTTGACATATTAAGTTGCAGTAGGACTAGGCACATCTTCTCCTATTGAACCTAGACAAGGCATCCCAGTTAGGGCAAAGGAGTCCTAAGGCAGGTAACAGTCAGGGACAGTCCCTGTTCCAGTAGTTAAAGGTCCTATATGAAGAGCAAGCTGCATATGTGTAGAGGACCTACATCTGTCCCATGCATGCTCTTTGGTTGTTGGTTCAGACCCTGTGAGCCCCTATTGGCCAAGATTAGTTGACTCTGTAGTTTTTCTTATGGTGTCACCCATCTGGCTCCTTCAATTCCTCCTTCCCCTCTCCTACAAGGCTCTCTGAGCTCTGTCTAATGTTTGGCTGTGGGTCTCTACATCTGTTTCCTTCAGCTTCTGGGTAAAGCCTTTCAGAGAAAATAAGTAGTGTTTCATAAATCTTCATGTCATCCTTGTGCAGGGGCCATGCTAATCTCTGTATCATTCAATTTTAGTATATGTGCTGTAAAAGTGTGCACTCTAGAATTTTTTTCTCCAGATAGATTTTGGTTTTGCTTAGGTGTGATTATTTATATCTGTGCTCTTGTTTTTTCTACTTACACTAAGAAAATTTACATTTGAACTTATGTGTTGTAAGAATGTTATTATAATCTTTTTATATTATAGCATGGTCATCATGCCAGACAGTGGTGGCACACACCTTTAATACCAGAACTTGGGAGGCAGACAGGCAGATTTCTGAGTTCGAGGCCAGCTTGGTCTACCGAGTGAATTCCAGGACAGCCAGGGCTATACAGAGAAACCCTGTTTCGAAGACCCCCCCCCCCAAAAAAAAAAAAAACAAAAAACAAAAAACAGAAAACATGGCCATCAGCCTATAGGGTCAAGAGTTAGTCAAGGTTATGACTTAAAAGTGATTTAGTTGTATGTCAAGACATCAAGGGCTGGAGTTGTAATGGTAGTAATTGTTAACTTTATGGGGTCCAGAATCATCTGAGAGATGGGTATCTGACCATGCCTGTGGGGGATTATCTTGATTTTATTTGAAATTTAATTTAATTAATTAAAATTAAATTAGTTTGATTTAAATTAAGAGTCCTAACATGCCTAATGTAGGTGGTGTCATCTGCTGGCTGAAATCTTGTACTAAATAAGTGGAAAATGGTATCTACACAACATTGCTCTCATAACTTTAGACATATGACCAGCTTTGTTTCTGCTGACTGGGTTTCCTGGATAACTTTAAGTTGATCTTTGAGTTAAAATAAACTCTTTCTCCCTTAAGTTTCTTCAATTAGAGCCTTTTATCAGAACAGCAGAAAATATAACCAGGATTATATTATAACTAAGATTATAGATATAACTAAGATTGGACAACTAAGTTATGAGGATATTTATATCCTTTTGCTATATTTTACTGAAGAAAATACCATGCATTTTCTCAATGAGTTACCTTTGTATTTTGTTAGCCATTCCTACCAATTCTAGTTTCATTTGAAATGTCTCCCCAGTCTCTGTTGTGGAAGAGGTTGTCCTGAGTGAAGATCCACTGAGAAATGATAGAACCCTGAAAGAATGGGGACAACAGGAAGAAGATCAGTTATTGGAGGTGTGTCCTTTAACTGGTTGCAGGCCCCTGATGTTTCCTCTCCTTTCCTTTCTTGAGCAGATTTTGTTCTGGCATGCCTTGTAGGCATTGGGGAAACCCTGACTTGTGCCAGAAGCATAGTCAGGCATTCACAGATAGAAACCTCTAAAACAGAGAGAAAACAGACTTTTCTGTAAACATTGAATATTTGGGGTGTTTCTATACAGCAATGGGCAGGTAATGGCTTGAAATCCATTGTAATAAGCTGTGAGAAGTGCAATGTATGAGCTGGTAATGTGAAAGTATCACATAATGTGGTGGTTTATGAATCTGTTGCTCATTTTCTGAAAATCATCTATTAAAATTTTCTTTAAAATTTCTCTACCAGTAAATTGAGGGAAATTGATATCTTGAGTGAACATTGCAACTTTAAGATGCCTTTTTAGTGTTTTGTAGTTTTCAATATAAAAATGTTCCTATCTACAATTTTTTTTTGCAAAATTTTATTTATTATATAATGATAGATTTTTTAATGTTTTAAAAGAGTTTAATGTTCATATAGTTAACATTTGCATGTTAAGCTCTCATTCTATGATAATGCTAGATCTCTTTATTATTTTAAAAATCATATTCCTGGGGATTAACTAGAAAGATAACCATAATACCAGAAGATAAGAACAATTTTCTACTTCATTCCTCTTTCCACAGCATTTTACTTATTTACACCAAAATGTGGGCTTTTTGTTGATTCTTTATATAGTTCTTTTTGTTTCTACTTTGTTGATTTTAGCCCTGAGTTTGATTATTTCCTGCCATCTACTCCTCTTGGGTGTATTAGCTTCTTTTTGTTCTAGAGCTTTCAAGTATGCTGTCAAGCTGCTAGTATATACTCTCTCTAGTTTCTTTATGGAGGCATTCAGAGCTATGAGTTTTCCTCTTAACACTGCTTTCATTGTGTCCCATAAGTTTTGGTATGATGTACTTTCATTTTCATTAAGTTCTAAACAGTCTTTAATTTCTTTCTTTATTTCTTCCTTGGCCGAGTTATCATTGAGTAGAGCGTTGTTCAGTTTCCATGTGTACGTGGGCTTTCTGTTGTTTTTGTTGTTATTGAAGACCAGCCTTAGTCCTTGATGATCTGACAGGATGCATGGGATTATTTCAATCTTCTTGTATCTGTTGAGGCTTATTTTGTGACAGATTATTGGTCAATTTTGGAGAAGGTACCATGAGGTGCTGAGAAGAAGGTATATTCTTTTGTTTTAGGATGAAATGTTCTATAGATATCTGTTAAATCCATTTGGTTCATAACTTCTGTTAGTTTCACTGTGTCTCTGTTTAGTCTCTGTTTCCATGATCTATCCATTGCTGAGAGTGGGGTGTTGAATTCTCTCACTATTATTGTGTGAGGTGCAATATAGGCTTTAAGCTTTAGTAAAGTTTCTTTTATGAATGTGGGTGCCCTTGCATTTGAAACATAACTGTTTAGAATTGAGAGAGTTTTTTTCCTTTGACCAGTATAAAGTGTACTTCCTTATCTTTTTTGATAATTTTTGGATGAAAGTTGATTTTATCCAATATTAGAATGACTACTCCAGCTTGTTTCTTGGGACTATTTGTTTGGAAAATTGTTTTCTAGCCTTTCACTCTGAGGTAGTGTTTGTCTTTGTCACTGAGGTGGGTTTCCTGTATGCAGCAAAATGCTGGGACCTGCTTACGTATCCAATTCATTACTCTATGTCTCTTTATTGGGGAATTGAGTCCATTGATGTTAAGAAATACTAAGGAATAATGATTGTTGTTTCCTGTTATTTTTGTTATTAGAGGCTGAATTATGTTTGTGTGACTATCTTCTTTTGGGGTTGTTGAAAGAAGATTACATTTTTGCCTTTTCTAGGGTGTAGTTTCCCTCCTTGTGTTGGAGTTTTCCATTTATTATCCTTTGTAGGGCTGGATTTGTGGGAACATATTGTATAAATTTGTTTTTTAATGGAGTATCTTGTTTTCTCCATCTATGTTAATTGAGAGTTTTGCTGGGTATAGAACCTGGGCTGACATTTGTGGTCTCTTAGGCTATGACATCTGTGCAGGATCTTCTGGTTTTTCATAATCTCTGGTGAGAAATGTGGTGTAGGTCTGCCTTTATATGTTACTTGACCTTTTCCCCTTACTGCTTTTAATATTCTTTCTTCATTTAGTGTATTTGATGTTTTGACTATTATGTGATGGGAGGAAGTTCTTTTCTGGTCCAATCTATTTTGAGTTCTGTAGGCTTCTTTTATGTTCATGGGCATCCCTTTCTTTAGGTTATATAATTTTGTTGAAGATATTTATGGCCCATTAAGTTGGGAATCTTCACTCTCTTCTATACCTATTATCCTTAGGTTTGGTCTTCTCATTGTGTCCTGGATTTCCTGGATGTTTTGGGTTAGGAAATTTTTGTTTTTTGCATTTTCTTTGACTGTTGTATCAATGTTTTCTATGGTATCTTCTGCACCTGAGATTCTCTCTTCTATCTCTTGTACTCTGTTGGTGATGCTTGTATCTATGACTCCTGATCTCTTTCCTAGGTTTTCTTTCCCCAGGGTTGTGTCCCTTTGTGATTTCTTTATTGTTTCTATTTCCATTTTTAGATTCTGGATGGTTTGTTCAATTCCTTCATCTGTTTGGTTATGTTTTCTTGTATTTCTTTAAGGGATTTTTGTGTTTCCTGTTTACCTGTGTTCTCCTGTATTTCTTTAAGGTAGTTATTTATGTCCTTCTTAAAGTCCTCTATCATCATCATGAGAAAGTGATTTTAAATCTGAATCTTGCTTTTTTGGTGTGTTGGAGTATCCAGGACTTGCTGTGGTGGGAGAGCTGGGTTCTCATGATGCCAATTAGCCTTGGTTTTGTTGCTTATTTTCTTGCCCTTGCCACTCACTATCTGGTTATCTCTTGTGTTAGTTAGTCTTGCTGTCTCTGACTGGAGCTTGTCCCTCTTGTGGGCCTGTGAGTCTGTGATCTTAGGTGTGTCCGAACTCCTGGGGAGACCAACTCTCTTCAGGAAAGATTTGGGTCTGGAGAGCTGTAGGACAACCTTAGCTTTAGGGTATAGATGGGGACTGGAAAGATCATGTCCCTGGCTGCTCTGAGGTTCCTGTGCCCTGTGCACTCCTGGCAGGTCCCTCTTTGGACAATTATTGGAGTGAAAGTGGTGGTCTCACCTGTGGGCCTAGGAGTGAGAGAACCTCCTGGGAGACCAGTTCTCTCTGGGCAGGATTTGTTTATGGAGGTCTGTGGGACAGCCTTAGGTCTTGAGTGTAGATGGAGACCGGAAGGAGTTTCTATCTCTTCTTGACAGTGTTCTTTTACCCCTAGGCATAGAGTTGTGTTGTAGATGGGTCAACATGAGCTAAACATACCACAGTCAGTGGTCCATTGTGTAAATGAACTCATTTTCTTTACCCATTATTCAGTTGAGGGACATCTGGGTTATTTCTATTTTCTATTACAAATTAAACTGTTATGAACATAGTTGAACAAATGTCCTTATGAGATGGTGGATCATCTTTTAAAAATATGCACAGGAATGATATAGTTGAGGTAGAACTATTCCCAATTTTCTGAGAAACCACCAAATTGATTTCCAGAGTAGTAGTACAAGTTTGCCCTCCCACCAACAATGGAGGAGCATTTCCTTTTCTCCACATTCTCACCAGCATGTACTATCTCTTGATGATCTTAGCCATTCTGATGGATGTAAGGAGGAATCTCAGAGTCATTTTGGTTTGCATTTCTCTGATGACTAAGAGTATTGACCATTTCATTAAGTGTTTCTCGGCCATTAGAGATTCCTCTGCTGACAATTTGTTGTTTAGCTCTGTACCCCATTTTTAAATTGGGTAATTTGGTTTGTTGGTGTCTAACTTCTTGAGTTCTTTATATATTTTAGATAATAGCTGTCTGTCAGATGTAGGGTTAGTGAAGATCTTTTCCTATTCTGAAGCCTGCCATGTTGTCCTACTGATGGTGTCCTTTGCCTTACAAAAGCTTTTTAGTTTCATGAGGTCCCATTTATTAACTGTTGATCTTAGTGTCTGAGCTGTTAATGTTCTGTTCAGGAAGTTGTCTCCTATACCAATGCGTTCAAAGCTGTTCCTCACTTTCTCTTCTACCAGGTTTACATTGAGGTCTTTGATCCACTTAGACTTAGTTTTGTGCAGGATAATAAATATGGACCTATTTGCATTCTTCTACATGCAGACATCCAGTTAGACCAGCAAAATTTGTTGAAGATGCTTTCTTTGTTCCATTGTATGATTTTTGGCTTCTTTGCCCAAAATCAATTGTCTGTAGGTGTGTGGGTTTATTTCTGGGTCTTTGATTTGATTCCATTGACCAACCTATCTGTTTCTATACCAATAACATGCAGTTTTTATTACTAATGCTCTGTAGTACAGCTTGAATTCAGGGATGATAATATCTCCAGGAATTCTTTTATTGTATAAGATTGTCTTAGTTATTCTGGATATTTTGTTTTTTCATATGAAGTTGAGAATTGCTCCTTCAAGGTCTGTAAAAAAATGTGTTAGAATTTTGATGGGAATTGTATATTATCTGTAGATTGTTTTTGGTCAGATGACCATTTTTCTGTGTTAACCCTTCTAATCCATGAACATGGGAAAACTTTCAATCTTCTAGTATCTTCTTCAATTTTTTCTACAGAGACTTGAAGTTCTTGTCAAACAGGTCTTTTACTTGCTTGGTTAGAGTTACACCAAGATTTTTATCTTATTTGTGGCTAGCATAAAGGGCATTGTTTACCTAATTCCTTTTTTATACCATTTATCATTTGTTTAAAGGAGAAAAACTGATTTTTTGAGTTGATTTTGCATCCAACCTCTTTATTGAAGGTGTTTATCAGCCATAGGAGTTCTCTGGTAGAATTTTTTGGTTTCTTTTGTATACTATCCCATCATCCACAAATAGTTATACCTTGACTTATTCCTTTCCAATTTGTATCCTCTTGATCTCGTTTAGTTGTCCTATTGCTCTAGCTAGAACTTCCAGCACTATATTGAAGAGAGTGGAAGCCTTGTTATATCCTTGATTTTAGTGGAATTGCTTTAAGTTTCTCTTCATTTAATTTGATGTTGGCTATTGACTTGCTGCATATTGCCATTATTGTATTTAGGAAAATGTTTTGTATCCCTGATCTCTCTAAGACTTTTAACATGAAGGGGTGTTGGATTTTGTCAAAGGCTTTTTCAGCATCTATGAGATGATCACATGGTTTTTTCCTTTTAGTTTGCTTATAAGGTGGATTATTTTGATATTTTTCTTGTATTGACCTACCCCTGCATCCCTGGGTAATGACTACTTGATCATGGTGGATCACGTCTTTGATGTGTTCTTGGATTTGGCTTGTGAGTATATTATTATTTTTGCATCAATATTTAAAAGTGAAATTGGTTTGAAATTCTTTTCTTTGTTGAGTCTTTGTGTGGTTTAGGTATCAGAGTGACTGTGGCCTCATAGAATACTTTGGCAGTGCTCTGTTTCTATTTGTGGAATAGTTTGAAGAATATTGGCATTAGCAATAAAGAAAATACAAACTGAGGCAATATTGGAGATAGAAAACTCAGAAAAGAGAATAGGAACTAGAGATGTAAGTATCATCAACAGAATTCAAGAGATGGAAAAGAAAATTCCAGGGGTAGAAGATACTATAAAAAATTTGATGCATCAGTCAAAGAAAATGGTAAATCCAAAAAGTTAATGTAACAAAACATCCAGGAAATATGGGATACTATGAAAAGACCACACCTAAGAGTAATGGGAATAGAAGGAGAGGATTCACAGCTCAAAGACCCAGAAATATCTTCAACCAAATTATAGAAGGATATTTCACTAACCAGAAGAAAGAAATGCCCATAAAGATGAAAGAAGCTTACAGAACATCAAATTGATTGGACCAGAAAAGATAATTCCCCTGCCACATAATAATCAAAACACTAAACATATAGAACAAAGAAAGAATATTAAAAACTGGAAGGGGAAAATGCCAAATAACATATAAAGGTAGACCTATCAGAATTACACCTGACTCTAAAAGCCAAAATGGCCTCAGTAGTTGTCTTATAGACCCTGAGAGACCACAGATGCCTGCCCGGACTATTATACCCAGCAAAACTTTCAATTACTATAATTGAACAAAACAAAATATTCTATGTCAAGACCAAACTTAAACAACATTTTTTCCACCAATTCAGCCCTACAGAGATTACTAGAAGAAAAACTCCAAGGAGGATAACTACACACAAGGAAACAGAAGATAAAGAATTTCAGACCAGCAAAACCAAAAGAACACACACACACACACACACACACACACACACACACACAGAGAGAGAGAGAGAGAGAGAGAGAGAGAGAGAAAACCACTATCAACATCAAAATAACAGGAATTTACAATCATTGTAATCATTAATATCTTTGAATATCAATGGACTCAATTCCCCAATAAAAAGACAAAGGCTAACAGAGTGGATGTGTAATTAAGATCCATACAAGAAACACACCTCAGAGAAAAAAAGGTCTAGAAAAAGGTTTTCCAGCAATCAGACCCAAGAAACATGGAGGAGCAGCCTTTGTAATGCTTAATAAAATAGACTTTCAACCAAAAGTAATCAAAAGAGGTGGGAAGGACACTTCATACTTTTAAAAAAAAGGTTTTTGTTTTAAAAAAAAACAAAACAAACCTACCAGGATAATATCTCAATTCTAAACATCTACCAAGTGCAAGGGCACATGCATTCATAAAAGAAACATTACTGAAGCTTAAATCACACTCTGAACCCCACACATTAATAACAGGAGACTTCAACACCCCACTATCACCAATGGACATGTCATTGTGACAGAAACTAAATAGAGAAATAGTGAAGGGCAGGTAGCTTTGAAGCAGTCTGTAATGCTGGTCCAAAGCTGGGGCTCAGGCTGGTAGGAAATTTTGTCAGAAGTACCTGGTTTATATTGGCTTTAATGTGGGGTTTGCTAGTTTTGAAAGACCGGTATGTTTGGAGCAGTTTGCATTCTTCAGATTGCATTCAGCAGATTGGAAATCTGCTAGGACAAATATATAGACTAGGAAAAAAAGTTAAAGTTTAGGAACTTAAAGGAAAATCTTACATTTGTAACTTTTTAGGCCCATTATTCTAGTACCAGTAGTCATGGGGGGGGGGGGGGAGGAGGGGGGGGAGGAGGGGGAGAGAGAGAGAGAGAGAGAGAGAGAATCCTTAGGGATAGGCAAAAGGGGAAACTCAGGCTGTACTTATCTGGAGTCCATTTGACTTGTGAGATGTGGATCCAAGTCTTATGACTCCCTCTATTCCCTGAAGCTTACAATAACTTTTTTAGTTTACTCAAAGAGATGAAAATTTTAGGCATATTAGCACTACTATTGTTTGTAATCTGTACTAAAATTCACATTGTAGAAAAAGCTGTAAGACAGCTGGAGTAGACTCATACATACCATTGAGTCATAGCAAAAGCTATGAGTTGGGTTAAAAAGCATGAGCCTTTTGTCCTCTGTCCAGAGAGCAGTATGTATGTGTGTATTGGACAGAGATGTTTTTAGTTCGATAAGAAGCGCCTTTGAGTCTATATTTAGAAGACAACCAAAGGAAATTTAAAATCTTGAGCTGAATGATAAGTGCTCAGTCCTCTTCCAGCTTATTAGAAAAACCAAAACCTCTGAACTTTTGAAATCTTAGTATAACAATAGCATAAAAGGGGAAAAGTTTAAAATATTTTCCATTTTTCATGTACCTTAAATAATTTTCTTATACCTTTACAATATTCATTTATATACTTCTCTAGACCCTGAGAACTTAAGCTTTCTTTTCCTCAGAACTTTATACATCTTAGAACATTATCTTAGACCCTCAGAACTCACATAGGCTTTAAACCTTTTTCTTTTCAACTAATCATTTGTCAGAGACATGGATGGTTATTGCAGAAACTTTGCAAAGCAGATTCTTTTACATAAAAGAACAGTAAAAAGTTACATCTAAAACCTGCTTATCCTTTAATAGGAAGCCTGTTTCCGTCTTTCTCAGCAGGAGACCTAGTAGCTCTAGAAAAGCAAGGCCTTATTTTTGCATATGAAGTGAACTAACGAGCTGTTTGCTAAAGACAGGGTTAGTTCATTTAGCCATCAGGGCCTACTGAGAAGGATACAGTAGGAGGAAGTATAATCCAAAGGCTGCCTGTGTCTTCAATACCAGGCCCAGAAGTTCTGAGTGGCTTTCAGGTGGAGGAAGAACTTGGAGGACTGAGCTTACTTTGTGTATGCAAAGTGGGGTAATTAACTCTCTAGTGTCCTGCTTATCCAGGTCACTGGCATTAGGCAAGGCATTTGCAGCAGTTATGGCCAGTGGCTAGTGTTACCACATCCAGATAGAGTCTGAGTGTCTGAGAATCCCATCATCTTCCTTAGAGTCCTTGTGGTCATCACTAGGAGCTGGGTCTGTGCATCATAGCATGTTTTTTTAAAAAAAAATTTTAATTTTTATATATATTATATATATATATTATATACATTAAACATTCAGCAGATCTCTGAAATGCTTGAGGACCATTATCTATTGAGCTAAACAAACTTTGCTTGTTTTAGTTACTTGCTTTAGGCTTAACCTAGAAAACATAAACAGAAGGTTAAGTAAAGCTTGTCCTTGAAAATGAATTACATTTGTACTTAGCATAATTACAAACACACTTTTGAGCATCCTAAAAAAATTTGATCATTTATAACAAGACTGTATATTAACTTGCATGTCCTAATTATCATTAATTGTTTACAGGAAGTTAACAGCTTTAATAAGATTAGGCTTTTACAGTTTTATCCCTGGTAAGTTTTAGCCTTAAGAATTATAATTTTTGAATTGAAGTGCTCTTAGTGTCAAAAGAACATTTTATATTGTAAATGTAGCCCATAGAGAGACTTGGAATTTTATAAAACCATAAATATAGCCTATAGAAAGATTATTTTATTTTTGATTCTTTTATAGCACACCATTACAGAATATTATAGTTTCTTGTATGACTCAGTTTATCCAAATAGTTTTTTTTTTATTTTCATATTTTATTTACATTTCAAATGTTTCCCCCTTTCCAGATCTCCCCTTTGGAACCTCCCCATTCCCTCTGCCCTCCCCCTGCCTCTATGGGAATATTCTCCAACCCACCTCCCCACCCCACCCCCCACCCACTCTCTTCTTTCCTCTTTGACATTCTCCTATACTGGGGGATATAACACCCTCAGGCCCAAGGGCCTCTCCTCCCCCTGACGGGCAACAAGACCCTCCTCTGCAGTCTTTGTGGCCAGCACTATGGGTCCCTCCATGTGTATTCTTTAGTTGGTGGATCAGTCTCCAGAAATATGGGGGGTCAGGCCAGTTGCCAGTGTTGCTACCTCCCTGCGGCTGCACACTCCCTCAGCTCCTTCAGTCCTTTCTCCAAGCCCTCCATCTGGGACCTTGTACTCAGTACTACTGTTCCTGCGAAGTGACTCTAGGGTATTTCAAACTTTTAGGCTAATAACCACTTAACAGTGAGTACATACCATGTTCATTCTTTTGTGACTGCGTTACCTCAGAATGATGTTTTCAAGATCCATCCATTTGTCTACAAATTTCATGAAGTCATTGTTTTTAATAGCTGAGTAATATTCCATTGTGTAAATGTACCACATTTTCTGGATCCATTCCTCTGTGGAGGGACAACTGGGTTGTTTCCAGCTTCTGGCTATTATAAATATGGCTGCTATGAACATAGTGGAACATGTGTCTTTATTACATGTTGGAGCATCTTCTGGGTATATGCCCAGGAGTGGAATAGCTGGGTCCTCAGGTAGTATTATGTCCAATTTTCTGAGGGTCCGCCAAAGTGATTTCCAGAGATGTTGTATCAATTTGCATTCCCACCAGCAATGGAGGAGTGCTCCTCTTTCTTCACATCCTCTCCAACATCTGCTGTCACCTGAGTTTTTGATCTTAGCCATTCTGACTGGTGTGAGGTGGAATCTCAGGGTTGTTTTGATTTGCATTTCCCTGATGACTAAGGATGTTGAACATTTCTTTAGGTACTTCTCGGCCATTCGAGTTTCCTCAGTTGAGAATTCTCTGTTTAACTCACTTCCCCATTTTTTGATAGGGTTATTTGTATCTCTGGAGTCTAGCTTCTTGAGTTCTTTGTATACATTGGATATTAGCCCTCTATCAGATGTAGGATTGGTAAAGATCTTTTCCCAATCTGTAGGTTGCCGTTTTGCCCTAATTACAGTGTCCTTTGCCTTACAGAAGCTTTGTAATTTTATGAGGTCCCATCTGTCAATTCTTGACCTTAGAGCACAAGCCATTGGTGTTCTGTTCAAGAACATTTCCCCTGTGCCCAAGTGTTCGAGACTCTTCCCTACTTTCTCTTCTATTAGATTCAGTGTATCTGGTTTTATGTGAAGGTCCATGATCCACTTGGACTTGAGCTTTGTGCAGGGAGATAGGAATGGATCAATTTGCAATCTTCTACATGTAGAGCGCCAGTTGATCCAGCACCATTTGTTGAAGATGCTGTCTTTTTTCCACTATATGGTTTTAGCTCCTTTGTCGAAGATCAAGTGGCCATATGTGTGTGGATTCATTTCTGGGTCTTTGATTCTATTCCATTGATCAACCTGCCTGTCACTGTACCAATACCATGCAGTTTTTATCACTACTGCTCTGTAGTACAGCTTGAGGCCAGGGAGGCTGATTCCCCCAGAAGACCTTTTATTGTTGAGGATAGTTTTTGCTATCCTGGGTTTTTTGTTATTCCGTATGAATTTGAGAATTGCTCTTTCTAGGTCTACAAAGAATTGAGTTGGGATTTTGATGGGGATAGCATTGAATCTGTATATTGCTTTCGGCAGGATGGCCATTTTAACTATGTTAATCCTGCCGCTCCATGAGCATGATCTTGGAAACATAAACTAAACAGAGACACAGTGAAACTAACAGATGCTATGAACCAAATGGGTTTAACAGATATCTATAGAACATTTCATCCTGCATCAAAAGAATATACCTTTTTCTCAGCACCTCATGGTACCTTCTCCAAGATTGATCATATAATTGGTCACAAAACAAATCTCAACAGATATAAGAAGATTGAAATAATCCCATGCCTCCTATCAGATCACCATGGATTAAGGTTGGTCTTCAATGGCAACAACAATAACAGAAAGCCCACATACACATGGAAGCTGAACAATGCACTGCTTAATGACAAGTTGGTCAAGGAAGCAATAAAGAAGGAAATTAAAGACTTCCTAGAATTCAATGAAAATGAAAGTACAACTTACCCAAACCTATGGGACACAATGAAAGCAGTGTTAAGAGGAAAACTCATAGCTCTGAATGCTTCCAAAAAGAAACTGGAGAGAGCATACACTAACAGCTTAACAGCACATCTGAAAGTTCTAGAACAAAAAGAAGCTAATACACCCAAGGGGAGTAGAAGGCAAGAAATAATCAAATTAAGGGCTGAAATCAACCAAGTGGAAACTAAAAGAACTATACAAAGAATCAACAAAACCAAGAGCTGGTTTTTTGAGAAAATCAACAAGATAGATAAACCCTTAGCCAGACTAACCAGAGGGCACAGAGACAGTATCCAAAGTAACAAA
Source organism: Rhynchomys soricoides (assembly GCA_019843965.1). NCBI lineage: Eukaryota > Metazoa > Chordata > Mammalia > Rodentia > Muridae > Rhynchomys > Rhynchomys soricoides. The sequence goes on from JADRCH010000109.1 coordinate 7,579,984, forward strand.
ATTAGAAATGAAAGCGGAGATATAATAACAGATTCTGAGGAAATTAAAAAAATCATCAGATCCTACTACAAAAGCCTATATGCAACAAAATTGGAAAATCTGGAGGAAATGGACAAGTTTCCAGACAGATACCAATTACCAAATTTAAATCAGGATCAGATAAACCATCTAAACAGTCCCATAACTCCTAAAGAAATAGAAGCAGTCATTAAAAGTCTCCCAACCAAAAAAGCCCAGGACCAGATGGGTTCAGTGCAGAATTCTATCAGACCTTCAAAGAAGACCTAATACTAATACTCTTCAAACTATTCCATAAAATAGAAACAGAAGGAACACTACCCAATTCATTCTATGAAGCCACAATTACACTAATACCAAAACCTCACAAAGACCCAACAATAAATGAAAACTGCAGACCAATTTCCTTTATGAATATCGATGCAAAAATACTCAATAAAATTCTTGCAAACTGAATACAAGAACACATCAAGACAATCATTCACCATGATCAAGTAGGCTTCATCTCAGGGATGCAGGGATGGTTCAATATCCAGAAATCCATTAATATAATCCACTACATAAACAAACTCAAAGAAAAAAACCACATGGTCATCTCATTCGATGCTGAAAAAGCATTTGACAAAATTCAACATCCTTTCATGATAAAAGTCTTGGAAAGGTCAGGAATTCAAGGAGCATACCTAAACTTAGTAAAAGCAATATACAGCAAACCAGTGGCCAACATCAAATTAAATGGAGAGAAACTTGAAGCAATCCCACTAAAATCAGGGACTAGACAAGGTTGCCTTCTCTCTCCCTGTCTATTCAATATAGTACTTGAAGTTCTAGCTAGAGCAATTAGACAACAAAAGGAGGTCAAAGAGATACAAATTAGAAAGGAAGAAATCAAAATATCACTATTTTCAGATGGTGTGATAGTATATTTAAGTGACCCCAAAAATTCCAACAGAGAACTTCTTCAGCTGATAAACAATTTCAATAAGGTGACTGGATATAAAATTAACTCAAACAAATCAGAAGCCTTCCTCTTCTTAAAGGATAAACGGGCTGAGAAAGAAATTGGGGAAACGACACCCTTCACAATAGTCACAAATAGTATTACATACCTTGCTGTGACTCTAACCAAACAAGTGAAAGATCTGTATGACAAGAACTTCAAGTCTCTGAAGAGAGAAATCGAAGAAGACCTCAAAAGATGGAAAGTTTATCCAAATAGTTAAAGCTTAATAATGCTAGCAAAGACTTCTAAAGAAGGTAGACATATATCTCTAAGTCAGTTATTGCTTGTCTGCATAGACTTTAGAAATTTATAAAGCTTATATATCAAATATATTTTATTTGTTAAACATACATTGTTTTTTATTTAAAAATTTCAGAACAAACCTCATCATATAAAAATCTATCCTGGTGGGGTAGGGAGACTGGGACATCCTCTTGGAGACAGGGTTTGGAGTGAGGAGGAATAAGGTGAGAAACTGTTGGAGGGTGGACTGGAAGGGGATAATGACTGGATTGTAAAAAATAGATGAAAGATAATAATAATAATAATAATAATAATAATAATAATAATAAAAACGATCCTAATTTAAATATCTTAGAATCTGTTGTTTTCTCCTTAGTCTAAAAACAAGATAACCAGAGTTGATTTCCAGTTATATATAAGCATGCAATACTAAATTATGATTATCTATATGCAGAGATTTAATTATTAATCTTCTTGTTACAAGTTTTAAGCTAATTTTTTTGCTTGGAATTTTATAGGTCTCCCTTTCCACTACAATGGTCTTACAGAGAGAAAGCAATTTTACATTTTAGCAAGAGTTTTGAATATCCATGACCTTGAATGAGAGAACAATTTTTGTAAATAAGAACCAAGAAAGGGAGAAGAAGTCAAGGAGTTAGACATCTTTAATTACATTTAGCCATTCTACTTTTTATATAAATAATTTAAAAAAATTCAAGGTGGGTTATGAGCAGAATCTCAGTCATCCTCAGTAGCATGAGCCAGGCAAGCCTCAAGGAAGTAAAGCATGGTGGGCAGGCATTGTGAGATGCTGGCTATAAATTTGACATCTGTTTCACCTCTATGCAGAAGAGAGCAATCTGGACCCTCTGGACAGTCCTGGATGCCACTGACCAGATGTGGCTGCCAGTGGTCAGGACCTGGTGTCTCAATGACAGACACTATATAGGATGGTGGTGGAGGATGGAACTGGTTGTTCTCAATAAAGCAGAAATGGTGAGGTGTAGATAAAGATCTAAGGTTATCATCCAATGTTCTACTGCCTCTGATGGAGCCTCATCATCCCTTATATGGCAACGTCAGTAAGGACCACAGGTATGTAGACTTTACTGAGGACCAGCTCCCCTCCTGCATGAGCCTGAAGGACACTATTTCCATAGCACTGCCCTTCTGGAATGAAGAAATTGTCCCTCATATGAAGAAAGGGAAAAGGATCTTGATTGCTGTCCATGGCAACAGTCTTCAAGGCATTGTCAAGCATATGGAGGGTCTCTCAGAAGAGGCCATCATGGAGATGAATCTACCACCAGGCAAATCTACTGTCTGTGAATTGGACAAGAACTTGAAGCCCATCAGGTCTTCCTGGGATGTGTAAAAACCAGATGTAAAGCATGAAAGCTGTGGAAGAAGTGAAAGCTAGCAGGCAGACTCCTTGCCTATTCATGTCTCCTGCACACTTCCACAACACTGGTCATATCAATGACATCTTTAGGATCTTAAGTTTAAGTTATAGCTGCAGATGGAGACTTGTGGCTCCTGTTTTCATTGTATTATTTTATCCCTCCAACCACTCACTTCATAGAATCTAGTCAGAATAATACCTTTGGGGAGAGGGCTCAGGTTCTTGGATGACATTCAGGGTTGGCTCCTCTTACCAGGAGAGTTTAAAGGTAGTAATGATAAATTTTCTTACTCCTTTGTTTATAAAGAGTCTATGTAGGAAGAGGTCAGGGAGGAACCAAGCCATGGCATGACCAATGAGGAGAAGCTGCAGCCTTTATGTAGTCATTCCTGTGGAGGGTCAAAGTAACTTGCATGCTGATTTAAAAGATACTCCTTTCTCTCTGACCTTGAAGGAGCTGCAGGTCCCAGAAGGATCAATCTTGTCAAGTCTGTGTGAGATAGTGAGATATCACACACCCACACACCCTACTTATCTATCTTTCTATCTATCTCTATCTATCTATCTATCTATCTATCTATCTATCTATCTATCTATCT
>JADRCH010000109.1:7583258-7622095 GCA_019843965.1 Rhynchomys soricoides
TCTATCTATCTATCTATCTATCTATCTATCTATCTATCTATCTATCTATCTACCTATCATCTGTCTGTAAACCACAAAAGCCCCTTTGAGGTTTCTAGTGACTGTTGAAACAGTCCCATGTGGTAACCAGAAAATAAGTCATTCCTCATATCAATTGGGGTAAAGTCATTCTCCTCAAGGGTCAGGAGTACCACTTGCTATGTAAGGATCTCCTTGCCTTGTTTTGTAGAGGGGAAGTATACCCCAATCATGTCCAGGTTCTTTGTTCCAGCTGCTTGATCATCCCATGTGGGTTCAGACCTTGTTTGGGCATAGCTACTAAATCTCATATAATAAAAGAATAATGTGAAATAAAAAATGAGAAATAACAGTAACAAATACACAATTTGTTGTATAAAGTTTTTCTTATGGGATGGTAGACAATATCTGGAGCTTTTACCCAGTATGTGTATGTCTGTCTGTCTGTCTGTATGTATGTACTTATGTATATATGTATGTATGTACTTATGTATGTATGTATGTATGTACTTATGTATGTATGTCTGTATGTATGTATGTACTTATGTCTGTCTGTCTGTCTGTATGTATGTACTTATGTATGTATGTCTGTATGTATGTATGTATATATGTATGTATGTACTTATGTATGTATGTATGTATGTACTTATGTATGTATGTATGTACTTATGTCTGTCTGTCTGTCTGTATGTATGTACTTATGTATGTCTGTATGTCTGTATGTCTGTATGTATATATGTATGTATGTACTTATGTATGTATGTATGTATGTATGTTGATAGATGGACCCCATCTTTATTCTTAATTTTTAGACTATATACTCTAGTTTCTCTGGAAAACCCTGAGACTTTACTTAATTAGGGCCTGATTGTATACAACCAGCTGGAAAGAGTGACAGGATTCTCAGTGAAGGTTCGATGACCTTTGACCTTGCATAGCACCTTTCCTTTTTCAAAGGAACATTAACTTCTAACAAGTCCAGCTCTGATTATTTTCAGCAGGCATATAGGGTTCTTATCGGGATATTTTAGACTGCAAATTTGATTTGATTTTATAACCAGCTTGTGTGTGTCAGTAGATGGAGGCAGACAACCTGAAAAACTATCTTGTTTTAACTTTAATATGTTATTTTGTAGAGCCATTAGGTTGAATAATAATATGAATATTTGTAACTTATAGGTCATTAAACAGGAAATTACAAATCCCAGATATCTACAGGAACTCAGAAAATGTTGGCATTAGGTTGTATTTGTTTTCTTTATGTATTTTGTTTTACAGAATTTTAACCATATCCAATAAGCTTACAAATCTTAAGATAGAGAAAGTTTGTATGTTAGCTGTTTTAAAGAATAAAGTATCTTTTCTCGGGTTATTTTATTTCTCTCTTTGTCTTAGAGTCAGATGATCTTCTGACACAGGACAATGATTATGGAGGAAAAATTTAAACAATGATGCTTGGATTAGAAAAGGGAGGCCATACCTCAACTCCAGAGCCAGCTTTTTAATAAAGAAGACCAGCATAAAACAGTATTTTAATATTAAACATACTCCAAAGAGCCATAATCTCTGCAGTGATCAGATGGGGAGACCAGAGCAAACAGAGTACAAAGATGGTGTAGAGATCAGAAATTCTGGGTGCAGGCCAGCTGTGCTAGCACAGAGAGCAGCAGGTGGCAGAACAGTAGGCTCATGTTATCCAGGAGGTCTGCATATGCCAGGAGTTCTCATATTGATCCAGCCCTGAGGTGTGGGAGTGGCTAAAGGCAGAGCTCCATGATCAGAGACAAGAGCCAGCTGGGAGATAGAACCTTCTAGAAAAAGACATCTACCATAAGCAGAGTGAGGAGAAATGATCTCAAACAGGAGGGCATAGAAAAGCACCCAATATACCTATGGAACTTAAACAGTAGACTCTGGTGAGACAGCATCAGCTTCAGTAGTGAGCTATTGTAACGAAGAACAGCGTATCTCACAGTAATCCTGAAAACATTGTGTGGAGCTCAGGGGCAGTTTGGCTGTGCTTAGTTTGATTTCCATTTCTGCAACAAAGCTTGAAAACACAAATACAACAGACAACAGAGAACAACAGAAAAAGACAAAGTGACAGCACAATCAGAAAACAAAAACAAAAACAAAAAACAGACAAAACTCAGACATACCTTCACTCATATACCAAAACCAGAAGAATAGTGGCTGTCTTCTCTGTCCCAGAGACTGGATCTACAATTCTGTCAGATCTCACTTTCTGTCTCTCCAAATGTCTGGACTCTAAAACAGAACAGAAGAAACAACTCACCAACAGGGCCAAGCTTCACGAGCACATTGGCCAGTGATTTTAGCTTTCAATGTTCAAGTTTAGGATAGCAGCAATATAGGATCCCTGATGCATATTAAGTCCACTTGGACTTGCTTCTTCTAGTGCCTATTCCAGACGCCTTGCCCTACGTATGAGGATTTCCAGGGATCTCGCTGGGGTCTCCAAATGTTATGAAGTTTGTAAATCCCTGGGAAAAGACTGTAGACTCAATCCAATTATAAGCAAAAGATTTATTGATTAACTGCTAACAGGATGAACAATCTCTGAGCTTAAATTGAGATTTTGATGTAGGAGGGGTATGGGAAATAACTTTTAAAGGTGAAAACCACACAAAGACCTTCAATATCTAAGCAAGTAAGTAAAAACTGTTCTGTTCTGCCAAGTAAAGTGGTTAATGTAACTCCAAACAATCTTTAGGTATCTGTTTAAGCAAGCTATATAAGGAAAAAAGCAGCTAGTCATATCATGATAAATATACAGTTATTGCTGTATATTTTTGCATGGGGATCATTGAGTCACAGTTATTGGAAACATCTTACAGGGACTGGAGTCAGAGACCAATGGCTTTAGGTACCAAGATGGATGCCTAGCATAAAATGGAGCCATAACACTTATTTCATTTCTCATCCTTTGTCCTCCAGTGACCATAGCTGGGAGGATGTCATGCCTCATTCCTTGTGGATATACAGTACTGGTTTTGTTTCTTCCTTTGTTTTTATTGAAATCAAAGGCTCAGCTTTTAACCTGTTATTTTCTAGACAATTGATGTGGGTGTGTGCATTGCCTCTGTCTCTCTGTCTCTCTGTCTCTCTCTGTCTCTCTGTCTGTCTCTCTGTCTCTCTGTCTCTCTCTCTCTGTCTCTCTCTGTCTCTCTCTCTTGTGTGTGTGAAGAGCCAGAATTATTCTTTCCTCATCACATGGTACCAGTAATGTAATAATGATTCATTGTTGAAGATAAGAATATAATAGGGATCAGACTTACTCATAATGCATTCTTTGGATGATAATTATAGCAGAAATAATATAAATTAGAGTAAAAACTGCATTCAAAACATGTTTAAATATCTGAGAAGGAACCGTTAATCATAAAAACTGTTGTAAATATTTGCTTGGCTAAATAGTGTTTGAAAGCTGGTACAATTTTTTCCACGTTTTTTATATTACTGTGACCTGTACAATTTTTAGACTGACCTTACACAGTTGACAAGAATGAAGAAACAACAGTGCACACACATAAAAGCTGAGATTAGATGTGTCATGCACTCCATGGGAAACACCAGCAGAAGCCTGCCACAGCCAGCACAACTGTGAGCGTCACAGGGGCCTGGAAAAGAGAGTCATGGTAGACAGATACACAAAACTCCAAGTTTACTTCAAACATAAACAATTTTTTATTTTTTCCACTGCTGCTTGTATATTGTTTGGGCAGCTATTAGAGATTGCACGGCCAGCTAAGATAGATTAAACAGTATCTTTGATCCAGTGCCAGAGATTTTTCTTTAATATTTCCCTGCCCTTGTGACCTTGTTTTGCCATGGAGAACATTCTGTGTAGGCTTTAGCCTGTAGTTTTTTGCATTTATGGAGCTACACATGAGTCACATTTTTTGCTTTTTGGAACTATGGACCCTCTGGACTGTAGAAATTCAGCATAAGCATTGTATAGCATGAATAAGAAGGTGGGTTAGCTAATCTGGGAAGGAGGTTTCCATATGGGAGCAGTCTGAGGTTGTAGTCATCTTGGAGAGGAACTTCCAGAAGATAATTTCTGCACACATTGTCAACATCTTTATTCTAGCTAGGCAAAAACTTTGCCATTCCTCTGAGCCTGTTTCAGGGAAAGCTTCTCCATTCCCATGGATCTGAGGCACTGAGGCCCTTAACATGGCTGTGCTCATATCAATAATATACATTCATTAAGGGCTTCATCTGCTCTCACAATATTTTCCACAATACCAAAGTTCTTAACTGATTTCCCAGTACTCTAGTCATCTCAGTTTCAAAAGCTAATGTCTTTTGTATAAATTTTGGATGAAGTAGCCTTCTGAGCTTGTCCAGATGACTCTTGCTACAAACCCAATGTCAGTTTTCAGCGAGTACATTGCTATTGTTCGACCCAAAGTGTTTCTGCTGATAGGGTAATGTAGCTATAAACAATAATTAAGGTCACCCTTGCAGCTCTTGCTCTGCTGAGTTTCCAGCCAGATATTGTAAAGCCTCTTCTTCCTATGAGCTTTTCCTTGGCTTACTTTCATCCCTTGGCTTTTAACTTGAGTTTCCCACCATATTGCTTCCCTTTCATGTATCTTTTATATGTAAATTCTTGTTGAATGTCACTTGTGGCTTGTCACTAACATGTCATTTGGGGATCATCACTAGCACATCTTCCCCTCATCAGAAGACTCTCTTTTTAGTAAACAGAAGCTGGTCAAATTCTGAGTCCTATATTACCTTCAAATCTGGCTTCAATTATAACAGATGTCTATATTTTTACTTTGTATGTTGATTTTATTTGACACAACTGTACATATTTATGGATGCATAATGATGCTTACATGTATGCCCACAAATTATATATTTAGTATGCTCATCTCCTTAGATTCCTATAATTTTTGTGTTATGAGAAAATTCAAAATTCTTTCCACTTATTTACAATCTAATGATATTAACTACAGTGTACACAACACCAAAATTTATTCTTTTTACATAATTGTGATATTTCACTTATTAACAGATCCCTAAATTTTAGTTTCATTTTGGAATGAATAGGTTTTTTATCTTTTATCAAATAAATTTTATTGCTTCTGTTCCGATCTTCAAATCTACTGGAAAAGACCAAAGACTTAATCCAAATTTACAATAAAATTAAATAAATATATTTTTATTACTAGCAGAAGGACAACGGCCTTAAAAACAAATTGAGAGCATGTTGTACAAAGAGGTCTAGGGGAAGACCATTTAAAGGTGGGCATTACAATAATCTCACTTCTATAGAATCTTCAGTGGTCATGGGGAAATTATTTTACTCATCTTAACTGTCTCTCCCTCCCATTACAGAGGTATAGAGAAAACTGCTTTTTCCTCTTTCCTGTAGTAATAAGTTGTAGAGAAATTTAATACAGCAACACATCTGTTATGGCTGGAATATAGACATGACCTTAGTACACACCTTTAATCTCATACAGTGAAGGTAAAGTGAGTTTGTAAAAGAAAGCAGCCATGTTTGAAAGTACATCTAATTGAGGGGCACACAAAATGATGAATCAGCGAAAGATTTGACAGAATGAGTGAAGAGATAGGATATGCCCAACTATCATGAGAATAGCGAAGGGGGAGGGCAAGCTAGAGAAGCTATTTAAGAGTTGTGAGAGAAAGAGAGAGAGTGCTCCTGTACCCTTATTTGTAATGTTTTCCTGTTCTTCAGAGTTCTGGGCAATACTATCACCCATGTGACTAGGGCATCATTGTATTACATTTTTCGCCCAATTGAAACATTTGTTCAAGGAAGGAAGTGGAGGCTCCTGAACTTCAGGAGTTATATTAAGAGCCACAGTCTAGGAAAACATAAACATGTCAGACTGTTGAGGACTGCAACCAGAATAAAATGAAGTAAAGGGTTGGTGAAGATTCTGATCAGCCAAATTGCAGAAAATGATATTCATATCCTAAGTGTCCAGCCGTCTGTGAGCTGGGTAGAGAGTTCCAAGTTTGCACTTTACCAGAATCATCTGTGTTGGGGTGGGATTTGTAGTGATGCAGCTGTATTTGAGATATTCTTGTTTTTTAAAAAATTATTTTATTTTTTTAATTCCAAATGTTGTCCCCCTTCCCAGACCCTCCTCCAAGAGTTCTTGACCTACTCCCTCTCCCCTTTGCCTCTGAGAGGGTGCTCCCCACCTACTCCCACCTCACCTCTGGGGCATCAAGTCTCTACAAGATTAGGTGCATCCTCTTCCACTGAGCCCAGACAAGGCAGCCCTCTGCTACATATGTGCCGGAGACACAGACCATGTATGATCTTTGGTTGGTGGCTTAGTCTTTGGGAGCTCCCAGGAATCTGGTTTAGTTGATACTGTTGGTCTTCCTATGGGGTTGCCATCCCCTTCAGTTCCTTCAACCTTTGCTCTAACTCTTCCATAGTGGTCCCTGATCTCAGTCCAATGGCTGACTGTTAGTATCTTCATCTGTCCCAGTCATCTGTTGGTAGAGCCTTTCAGAGGACAGCCATGCTAGGACAACGTGACATCTGTAATAGTGTTAGGGTTTCTTGTCCACCCATGGGATAGATCCCAAGTTGAGCTGGTCACTGAATGGCCTTTCCTTCAATCTTTGCTCTATTTTTGTCCCTACAGTTCTTTTACAAAGAAACAATTCTGAATCAAAAATTTTGGTGACCCCATCCCTCCACTGGGAGTCCTGTTAATCTACTGGAGATGGTCTCTTCAGGTTCCATCTCCCCACTGTTGGGCATTTTGGCTAAGGCCAACACCATTGAGTCCTGGGAGCCTCTCACATCTCAGGTGTCCAGGACTTTCTAGAGATGCCCCCACCATGTATCTGCCTCCCACAGCTGCATATTTCCATTCATTCTCCTGGCCCTCTGGGCTTCTCTCCACTCTCCTCCCAAACCTGAACCTTCCTCCTTTCCCCCTACCCCTCTCTCTCCCATTCAGATCCCTCTTTCCCTCTGTTTCACGTTATTATTTGTTCACCTTTCTGAGATTGAAGCATCCTCACTTGGGCCTTCCTTCTTGGTAAACTTCTTATGATCTGTGGGTTGTATCATGGGTATTCTGTACTTTGTGACTAATGTCCACTTATCAGTGAGTACATACCATGCATGTCCATTTCATTCTGGGCTACCTCACTCAGGATGATATTTCTAGTTCCATGCATTTGCCTGCAAAAATTCATGATATCCTCATTTTTAATAGCTGAATAGTATTCCATTGTGTAAATGAACCATATTTTCTGTATCAATTCTTCCATTGTGGGACATCTGGGTTGTTTCCAGCTTCTGGCTATCACCAAGGCTGCTATGAACCTAGTGGAGCATGTGTCCCTGTGGTATGGTGGGGCATTCTCAAATAGTGATACATTAACTTCTTTCTTTCCAATTTGTATCCCCTTGATCTCTTTTTGTGGTTTAATTGCTCTAGCTAGAACTTCAATTACTATATTGAATAGATGAGAGAGAGGGCAGCCTTGAAGTGGAATTGCTTCAAGTTTCTCCCCACTTAATTTTATGTTGGTTGTTGGTTTGCTTTTTTTTTTTTTTTTTTTTTTTTTACTATGTTTAGGTATGTGTCATGAATTCCTGATCTCTCCAAGACTTTTAAATGAAGGGGTATTGGAATTTGTCAAAGGCTTTTCCAGCATCTAGATGATGATCATGTGATTTTTTTCTTTGTGTTTGTTTATATAGTGGATTACATTGATGAATTTTCATATATTGGACCATCTTTGTATCACAGGGATGAAGCCTACTTGTGGAGAGACAGTTTTGATGTGTTTCTGGATTCAATTTGTCAGTATTTTCTTGAATATTTTTGCATTGATATTCACTGGTGAAATTGGTCTGAACTTCTCTTTCTTTGTTGGGACTTTGTGTGGTTTAGGTATCAGAGTAAATGAAGCTTCATAGAAAGAATTCCTACATTTCTATTTAGTGGAATAGTTTGAGGAGTATTGGTATTTGCTCTTCTTTTAAGGTCTGGAAGAATTCCACACTAAATCCATCTGGCTCTGAGCATTTTTCTGGTTAGGAGGTTTTTAATAACAGCTTCTATTTCCTTAATGGTTATGGGACTGTTTGGATAGATCTTGATTTAACTTTGGTACATATATCTATCTCCTTGTAAATAGATCCTCATTCATACTCTATTACTAACCAGAATAAAAAAACTCATTGTTTCATCAAATTAGACATTTGTGTAGTCATCACTTTGGTCTGCAATGGGCTCTCTTTCTGGAGTATGTTGTGCATTTTCAGGAAATGTCTGTCATGAAACAGACACTGATAATTATAGCTGGGATTATGCACTGTCCACAACTAGCCTCAAAGAAGCACAACAGAAGGTTGTCATGTTGCAGGCTTACAAAGTATCAACTGGCATTTGATTTTTCACCTGCAAAATTGACTCAGTATTTCTGTTTATTCTCATTTAAAGAAGTCCTTTCTGAACTTAATGTTTCCTGCAGGTTTGGGCTATTGTTGAGTATTAGAACACTTGCATAGTATGCCAAAGGCCCTGTTACCAAAAGAAGAAGAGAAAAGTCTTACTTCCCTGGGCCAGGGGCAAGTCTCTTTGCTCATATATTTCCAAATCTCTTTGCTCATATATTTCCAAATCTCTTTGCTCATATATTTCCAGTCTCATGTGAATTTTTTTCCTAAGATCATATCAAGAACATTTCCTTTCTAACCAGATATTATTTCTTTCACTTTGTTTGCATTTACAGGTCTGTCTTAGGTCCTTTGATTTTTTTGCTGAGCTGGCCATAGGTTCTCATTGGTCTATTTATTCCTGTCATGGTTCTGAGAAATTTATAGGTCACTTTTGGACTCCTACGCTTACCCCTTTCCCCATTATCATGAATGATGCTCCTGTCCAGCTATTATCTTTCTTCAGGAACTTAAATTCAGAGAAAATTGGTACAAATAAATCCTCTTCATTAATTTCTTAGAATCTCTCCAATCCTTCCATATCCTGTTTAATCTGTACACTAAACTCTTAATTTTCTTCAAAAATATCTATATATACCATAGCATTTGTCTGGTATTAACTGTAGTTCAGAGATAAATTCTTTGGTGGATATAATTATCTAGAAATTGAATAATTTTTCAAAAATTTTATATATAAATAAATGTGTGTATGCATGTATGATGGTAATTTTCTTTCCACTCTTATAATTTGCAAAGAATCTGAGCTTTTGTGGTAGTCATTTATATAGATGTAATCAATATGTATAAGCTTCACTTTCATGTAACACCTTGTCATATTCATTTCTTATTTTCTATAAATATCCTGAACCTTTTCATAATAGAAGCAGAATTTCAATCAATATAAACACAAAATTAAAACTTTCTCACATTACATATTTGATGCAACTTACATTTTAGATATTACAGAATTCTTATTTGCCCTATAAGTAATGGATGCAGTAAGTATATTTTTCAAAAATATTTCAGTTTTATATTAGCTTTTTATTCTCAAAAGTTGAGATGACAGAGAGACTTCTCATATTGGAATTCATACTTATGGATTACCAGCCCATAATTTCAGATTGCTCCAGCCCTTACCATGGTCATTGTCTTCCAGCATTTCAGGGAAATCTTGTATTATATTTAGAAACCTGATATATATATATATATATATATATATATATATATATAACGTATATTATATATAATATATTATTATATATAATACAATGCATTATAATTATATATAATACATTTAATAGCAAACAGTAAGTCTTCCATTTAGAAAAGATAATATACATGTTAGTTTATATTGAAAATGACATCTCTGGCCATATGTTGTACTTATAGTAATTCCACACACAATACTCGGCTTAATGACAGTAATATGATAAAGACCCTTGATAAATGTAGGAATGCACTTAATTGGCAGCAAAGAGAAATGATTGGTTTTTTTATACTAGTTTCTTTGGGGATGCAATTTTTACTCTCTCTCTCTCTCTCTCTCTCTCTCTCTCTGCGTGTGTGTGTGTGTGTGTGTGTGTGTGTGTGTGTGATCTGTGAATGCCATGATGCACGTGTAAATACCAGAGGACAACTTGTAGCAGCTGGCTCTCTCCTTCCACCAGGTGGGCTGAGATCAGACTCAGGTCATTGGCCTTGGGGTCAGATAGCTCTACCCACTGATCCATCTTACTGCCCCTGTTTGTAGACTTTTAAAATCTTATTTACACATTTATATATAGTACAAAAATATCATTTTCACTTATAATGCAACCAGTAGAGTTGGAAAGGGCTCAAATAATGTGAGTTTGAATAAAGGTCACCGTATTTTCATATTGCACTTAGTGACTCATTATGATTCTGTCCTCAGTGGTGGAATATATGGTTCTAAATTTTAATTCATATTCTGAAACTAAGAATTCTATTATAGTGAAATTTCACACATTGGGTTACTGGATTATCAAAGAGCGTTGGTGTTTACTAATAAACCATGTTATTTTGAAACCATATGTCATAACAGTATGTAAAAATTTATTCTGTAATGATCCAATAAATGATTAACAGTGAAAAAAAAAAAGAAAAAAGAAAATGACATCTTTGGATTATGTATGGAAGTCAGATGTTACCAGATTAAAAAAGGGACTTAAATATTCCACTCAGGGTTGACTAGGCTACCACATGGAAATGTGGGACAATCACTTCTCAAATACATGGGCTTGAGTGGATACTGGAGCTAGGTGTGTTCAATTCTGCCCCTCCCCGCAAAATCACCAGCAATGAACCTAGATGCTCCCAAACATCCCATGAGCTAGAGCAGTACAGGTATTAAACCTCACCTAGCAGTGGGCAGCTTTCCCTCCTGAATAAGCCATGTCCATTTATCTCTTGTTTGCCCAGTCTGGGCCCCCTTCAGCAGGCAGGTGAGGCCTGTGGAGATAAGCTGGCTACAGCTACTGTGCAATACCAGCCAGTGTCTCATAGCTCCGGGTGCTGGAGAAGCTCTGCCTGGAATGGCAGGTGAGCACAAACTAAATGTGTGACTAGGGAAAACAAGGCCGGCACAACTGTGGTAGCCAAGTGGACACAGCAGTGTCACCTTAGCTTTGGGTCTGACCAAACAGCTTAAGCCAGTTCCATGTGATCATTGGGAGTGGGGAAATGCAGAGGCCTCCATTGATGTATCTCAATGAAGAAGACACTAAAATACTGTTAGTAATGTATGACACAGCATAAAAAGATTCTGTCTATTATTATTATCTGCTTGCTTGGAACGGATGCCAATGAACTTCCAGAATATTTCACTAAGGTCACCTTTGTAACACCACTCTTTGCCATAGATTATGGCCTAGGACTTTGTTTGGTCTTTGTATGTAGCATGTATGAACATTTTAAATTGTATTTATGACATAATTCTAACCCTAAAGGGTTATAAAAATTCTTTATAACCCTTTTGAGAGACATTTAAGTGTACCTAATGGAACAAGGAATTGTTATATCGGTTAACAAAGGGTGCAGAAGTCAGACACAGCTGTGAGATTTGGGAGCTTTACAGTTGGATAAGGCATAGAAGGTTTCCACCACGGTGACTCTGAAAATGCTACCACAGTCTGTGCCTGTACATATTAAAGAGTGAACAAAGGTTAAAAATTTATGTTCTCAGAAACCATAAAGTTGTTGAGAATCCCATTGCTTTGGCTTTTTAAGATCACCTATATGATTACCTATATGTTGTTTGCCAAGGAGGCCTTCAACCCCCACCCCTACCCCCACCCAAAATAAAGGCTATTACCATCTGTGGTGGATTGAATATGCTTGGCCCAGACAGTGGCACTATTTGTAGGTGTGGCCTTGTTGCTGTAGGTGTGGCCTGGTTGGAGAAAGTGTGTCACTGTGGTGGTGGGCTTTGAGACCCTCTTACTAGCTGCCTGAAAACAGTCTGCTCCTGGCATCCAATCAATGAAGATGTAGAACTCTCATCTCCTCCAGCACCATGCCTGCCTGGACACTGCCATGCTCCTGCCTTGATGATTATGGACTGCAGTTCTGAACCTGTAAGCCAGCCAGAATTAAATGTCCTTTATAAGAGTTGCCTTGGTCATGGTGTCTTTTCACAGCAACAAAACCCTAACTAAGACAAAACTTGGTACCAAGATTGGGTAATGCCTTGATAGGCCTGATCATGCTTTTTTTTGGAGGAATGTGGATTTTGGGTTTTGGGAAGCAATGGAATGGTTTAAAGGGGGCTTAATGGGCTATCCTAGTAGAAATATGGAAGACTTTATTGCTGAGGGTGATTTGAACCGTAGCATTAGAAAGTATAATGGAACTGAGTCCTATGTTCTAGGAGATAAACAGGTTCAGGCATGGTGATACACACCTTTAATCCCAGGAGACAGAGGCAAGCAGATCTATGAGTTCAAGGCCAACCTGGCAAGTCCCAAATAGAAAAAGCTTAGGTTCAGGTGTGGTTGAACACAACTTTAATACCAGCATTTAGGAGACAGAGCCATGGAAATCTCTGAGTTCAAAGGTCATCCTACAGAGTAGGTTCCAGGACAGCTAAGCTTAGGCAGTGAAGGAGTTGGAAACAGAAAGCTGGTGATGATGTAAAAGAACAAGGGGGCCATGTTTCAGCTCCAGTAAGCAGCCGAATTTGGCAGCTTTGACCGTATGGCTCTGTCTTAAGAACCAAGAGTAGAAGGAAACTACTGGAACAATTGATACTGGTTAAGTGGAGCTGAGAAATTGGCGGTGATTAAGAAGAGACTAACATCACTGAGGTGAAATCTTCTGGGAAGTGTTTTCTGAGAGTACAAAGAAGTGTTTCAGAGACAGCCAAGGTGTGACCCATGCTTCAGTTGTACTTGGTAATGTGTAAGAATCACCTAGGGATACTGGTTTTGAAGGCATGAAGGAGTTATGGAGAGCATCTGAGGCTTGGGACTGTGAGAGGCCAGGAAAGGCCATTAGTGAAGGTGCAGCCTCAGTTGCAGTTGATGGCCCAGGATTGAAGGGATCATGCAAAGAAGTTGAGGCTTAGCACCATAACGGAACCTATGAGAGGCTATTGGTGAAGTCTAGTTGTAGTGGAAGACTCCAGCCTATTGGAGATGCCAGTACCATGGAATGATCACCAAGAACAGCAGCAGCAGTGGAGTGGAGTCAACCAGGACCTAGAGTGCTACAGAGGGCAAAGCCGGAGATGTGACCCAAGCCTTTTTGAGAAGCCCAGAAGATTGTGTGTGGATCTCAGATATTGGAACAAGAATCTGTGAAGTTGAGCTTTCCTTGGATACCCCAAGATGTTCTTAGAGATGCCAGAGCCCTGGATACCTGCTGAGAAAATCTGCTTAGAGGGAGTGGAACTATCCCAGAAGAAAAATGTTTGTTGCAGTCAACAAAGATGAAAGAAGTTGGAGATATGAAGATCTCTTTTCTACCAGACATGGAGATGCAGAGTTTTAAGTTTGCCCAGCTGGTTTTTTGGTTTTGTTTTGGTCCAGTATTTCCTCACTATGACATTTTGGAAAGATAATGTATGTCCTGTGATATTGGAGATATGCGATCTGCTTTTTAATTTTGATTTTATTGGTGATTACAGTTAAGTGACTGGATGAACATCACAAGAGACTTTGAACTTTGGACTTTTAACATTATTGACTGTTGTATACTATCTGGACTTTTGATGGGGAGTTAAAGGTTTTAGCATTATGTTATAGCTAGGTATGGGTCCCATAGACTCAAGTGTTTGAACAAATCTATGGATGCAGAGAGTAGAAAGTGGTGGATTGGATGTGCTTGGCTTAGGGAGTGGCACTATTAGTAGGTATGGACTTGTTGTTCATTGAACATGGAGAAACCAAGCCAATGCCTCCATAAAGCCTTAACCCCTTCCTGCTAGTATGCTTAGGTACTAGGATGTCTTCCACATGCTATCAAAGGAGACATGTAAAACACCAACCCAGTTGCAAACCCTTTGATCTATAATGCTGTTCTGCTTGCAAGATATGCTTGTGCAATGGTGGTACAAAGCTTGTGAGGGTAACCAACCAATATCTCATTTTTTATTGGTTATTTTATTTATTTACATTTCAAATGTTATTCCCCTTCCCAGTTTCCCCTCCACAATCCCTATCCTCTCCTCCCTTCCCCCTGCCTCTATGAGGGTGCTCCCCCAGGCCCACTCACTCCTACCTCAGCACCCTAGTGTTCCCCTATCCTAGGTCATCAAGCCTCCACAAGACCAAGGGGATCCTCTCCAAGTGATGCCAGATAAGGCAATCCTCTGCTGGAGCCATGATACCCCCCCTCCCCATGTATTCTTTGGTTGGTGGTTTAGTCCCTGGGAGCTTTGGGGGTGGTATGGTTGGTTGATATTGTTGTTCTTCCTATAGGGTTGCAAACCCCTTTAGATCCTACAGTCCTTGCCCTAACATCTCCATTGGGGTCCCCGAGCATGCTCAGTCCAATGTTTGGCTGTGTACATCCACATATGTATTGGTCTGGCTCTGGCAGAGCCTCTAAGGGGACAGGGCTCCTGTCAGTAAGCATTTCTTGGCATCAGCAGTAGTATCTGGGTTTGGTGTCTGCAGATGGGATGGATTCCTAGGTAGGGCAGTCTCTGGATGGCCTTTCCTTCAGTTTCTTCTCCACTCTTTGTCCCTGTATTTCCTTTTGACAGGAGGATTGATAGTTTTGAGGTAGGTGGGTGGCCCCTTCCCTCAACTGCGAGCCATGCCTATTTACTGGATGTGGTCTCCATAGGTTCTCTCTCCCCTTTGTTGGGTATTTTGGCTAATGTCCTCCCTGTTGGGTCCTGGGAAACTCTTGGGTCCCTGACATCTGGGACTTTGTAGTGGCTATCCCAGTTTTCCCTCCCCCACTGCTACACACCTACTTTCAAATTTCTGACCCTCTGTACTTCTCTCTCATCTCCTCAACATATCTGAAATGGCCCCCTTTCCCTTCCTCCTCCCCTCTTCCTCCCAGATTCTTCTCTCCCTCTATTTCCCAGAGATTATTCTCTTCCCTTTACTGAGTAGGACTGCAGTATCCACACTTTGGTGTAATCTTCTTTCTTCTTGGGTTTCATATGATCTATGAGTTGTATTGTAGGTATTCTGAGCTTCTTTTTGGCTAATATCCACTTATCAGTGAGTACATACCATGTGTGTTCTTTTGTGACTGCATTACCTCACTCAGGATGATATTTTCAAGTTCCATTCATTTGCCTGTGAATTTCATGAAGTCATTGTTTTTAATAGCTGAGTAGTACTCTATAGTGTAAACATACCACATTTTCTGTATGCATTCCTCTGCTGAAGGACATCCTGATTTGTAATAAGACCACAAGATGGAACCCAAATCTGATACTTCTTGGTATCAAATCCCTCCCCTCAGGGCTCAGGACATGCTATGGAAGAGGGGGTGGAAGGAGTGTAAGAGTCAGATGGGATTGAGGACCTCAAGAAAAGAAGTTCCTGTGAGTCAACACGATTGGAGTACATATGAACTCACAAAGACAGAGGCAGAATGCAAGGGGCCTGCACCAGATGGCATTTTGAACTGCAAGTTGAAATAGACACATGTTCCCGTTCCTAACCCAGAAGTTATCTCCACTTGATAACCATTTATTTGCAAATGAAAATTTTGTTTTATCCAGAGGAGACTCACTGGGAAAAATACGTTTTTTTCCTTCATTTTCACCCTATAGGTCCTTTGTGTACATGTTATGGCTTGTAAGCGCCAGTGCCAAGCCAGCGTTACCTGATTATGGTCAGTGAGAAATGAAAACCAGGCCAGGATGTAGGGGTCTTAACAAATCTGAGGCTGAGACAAGTTTATTGCAAGCAATAAAACTTTTTTTTTTTTCATTTGAGAGTTGAATTTTATTTACATTTCAACAAAAAATTTATATCTCTATTTGGTTTTCCCATTAGACTAAATGCCTTCTTTTAAATGCTTTAAAGTATCATATAATTTTAAATTTAGTGAGGGATTCTTTGACCAGCTGACATTTTAAAGATTTTTTTTTTTTTTTTGCTTCACAAATCCAAGCCTTTGCTCCAGTATGTAAAGATAAAATTTTTAGAGAAGACACATGCCCATGTTTTAAATCCCCGTGTATGTGATAAATTTTATAGTTATATTTGACACGAGTTAAGATCCATTTCAGATATCTTACTCTTAGAAAATTGTTGTAAACATCCTTTTTTCCACACGTGCATTATAATTTTTATAATTCCTGTGAATTCTCTCTAAACGTCCAATACCTTTTCTTCTCTTTTTTGATACTTTATTTACATTTCAAATGTTTCCCCCTTTACAATCTCACCTTTGGAACCTTCTATCCCTCCTCCTCCCCCTCCCTTTATGAGGTTATTCCCCCACCCACCCACCTACCCACTCTCTTCCTCCATCCTTGGCATTCTCCTATACTGGGGCATCTAATACCCTCTGGCCCAAGGGCCTCTCCTCCCTTGATGGCTAACAAGACCCTCCTCTGCCACATATATGGCCAGCACCATGGATCCCTCCATGTGTATTCTTTTGATGGTGGTCCAGTCTCTGAGAGCACCGGGGTGACACTGTTGCTCCCTCCATGGGGCTGCAAACTCCCTCAGCTCCTTCAGTCCCTTCTCCAACTCCTCCATCTGGAACCCCATGCTCAGTCCAATGGTTCCTGTGAATTGAATATTGGGTATTCCGAACTTTTGAGCTAAATCCACTTATCAGTGAGTATATAACATGTTCAATCTTTTGTGCCTGAGTTATCTCACTCAGGATGATATTTTTAAGTTCCATTCATTTGCCTGTGAATTTCATGAAGTCATTGTTTTTAATAGCTGAGTAGTATTCCATTGTGTAAATGTATCACATTTTCTGTATCCATTCCTCTGTTGAGGGACATCTGGGTAGTTTCCACCTTCTGGCTATTATAAATATGGCTGCTATGAACATAGAGGAGCATGTGACTTTATTACATGTTGGAGCATATTCTAGGTCTATGCCGAGGAGTGGAATAGCTGGGCCCTCAGTTAGTATTATGTTCATTTTTCTGAGGGTCAGCCAAACTGATTTCCAGAGTGGTTGTACCAGCTTGCAATCCCACCAGCAATGGAGGAGTGCTCCTCTTTCTCCACATCCTCGCCAGCATCTGCTGTCACCTGAGTTTTTGGTCTTAGTCATTCTGACTGGTGTGAGGTGGTATCTCAGGGTTGTTTTGATTTGCATTTCCGTGGTGACTAAGGATGTTGAACATTTCTTTGGGTACGTCTCAGCGCTACTAGTTTCCTCAGTTGAGAATTTTCTGTCTAGCTCTGTTTCCCATTTTTTGATAGGGTTGTTTGGATATCTGGAGTCTAACTTCCTGAGTTCTTTGTATATATTGGATATTAGCCCTCTATCGGACATAGGATTGGTAAAGACCTTTTCCCAATCTGTTGGTTGTCCTTTGCCTTACAGAAGCTTTGTAATTTCATGAGGTCCCATTTGTCGATTCTTGATTTTAGAGCATAAGCCCTTGTGTTTGAGACTTTCCCCCACTTTCTCTTCTATTATATTCAGTGTATCTGGTTATATGTGGAGGTCCTTGATCCACTTGGACTTGAGTTTGTACGGGGATATAGGAATGGATGAATCTGCATTCTTCTACATGTAGACCACCAGTTGAACCAGAACCATTGTTGAAAAAGTTTTTTTCCACTGGATGGTTTTAGCTCCTTTGTCAAAGATCAAGTGACTAACTGGCTTGACCCCTCAATGCTCCTAGAGACTGGATCACCAACCAAAAAATACACATGGAGGGACCCATGGTGCTGGCCACATATGTGGCAGAGGAGGGTCTTGTTAGCCATCAGGGGGAGGAGAGGCCCTTGGGCCATAGGGTGTTAGATTTTCCATTATAGGAGAATGCCAAAGAGGGAAGATGAGAGTGGGTAGGTAGGAGGGTGGGGGAATACCCTCATAGAGGAAGGGGGAGAGGGGATAGAGAGGTTCCAAAGAGGAAATCTGGAAAGGGGGAAACATTTGAAATGTAAATAAAGAATTAAAAAAAAAACAAAAGATCAAGTGACCATAAGTGTGTGGGTTCATTTATGGATCTTCAATTCTATTCCATTGATCTACCTGCTTGTCACTGTACCAATACCATGCAGTTTTAATCACTACTGCTCTGTAGTACAGCTTGAGGTCAGGGATGCGGTTTCCTTCAGAAGTACTTTTATTGTTGAGAATAGTTTTTGCTATCCTGGGTTTTTTTGATATTCCATATGAATTTGAGAATTGCTTGTTCTAAGTCTATGAAGAATTGAGTAGGAATTTTGATGGGAATTGCATTGAATTTGTAGATTGCTTTCGGCAGGATGGCCATTTTAACTATGTTAATTCTGCCAATCCATGAGC
Source organism: Rhynchomys soricoides (assembly GCA_019843965.1). Lineage (NCBI taxonomy): Eukaryota > Metazoa > Chordata > Mammalia > Rodentia > Muridae > Rhynchomys > Rhynchomys soricoides. The sequence goes on from JADRCH010000109.1 coordinate 7,601,704, forward strand.
ATGGGAGATCTTTCCATCTTCTGAGGTCTTCTTCAGTTTCTTTCTTCAGAGATTTGAAGTTCTTGTCATACAGATCTTTTACTTGTTTGGTTAGAGTCACACCAAGATATTTTATATTGTTTATGACAATTGTGAAGGGTGTCATTTTCCTAATTTCTTTCTCAGCCTGTTTATCCTTTGAGTATAGGAAGGCTACTGATTTGCTTGAGTTATTTTGTATCTGGCCACTTTGCTGAAGTTGTTTATCAGCTGTAGCAGATCTCTGGTGGAGTTTTTCTGGTCACTTAAGTATACCATCATATCATCTGCAAATAGTGATATTTTGATTTCTTCCTTTCCTATTTGTATCCCATTGACCTCCTTTTGTTGTCTGATTGCTCTAGCTAGAACTTCAAGTACTATATTGAATAGATAGGGAGAGAGAGGGCAGTCTTATGTAGTCCCTGATTTTAGAGGGATTGCTTCAAGTTTCTCTCCATTTAGTTTGATATTGGCCACTGGTTTGCTGTATATTGCTATTACTATATTTAGGCATGCTCCTTGAGTTCCTGATCTTTCCAAGGCTTTTATCATGAAGGGATGTTGAATTTTGTCACATGCTTTTTAAGCATCTAATGAGATGACCATGTGTCTTTTTTTCTTTGAGTTTGTTTATGTAGTGGATTACATTGATGGATTTCTGGGTATTGAACCATCCCTGCATCCCTGGGTTGAAGCCTACTTGATCATGGTGAATGATCATTTTGATGTGTTCTTATATTTGGTTTGCAAGAATTTTATTGAGTATTTTTGCATCGATATTCATAAAGGAAATTGGTCTGCAGTTTTCTTTTATTGTTGGGTCTTTGTGAGGTTTTGGTATTAGTGTAACTGTGGCTTCATAGAATGAATTGGGTAGTGTTTCTTCTGTTTCTGTTTTGTGGAATAGATTGAAGAGTATTGGTATTAGGTCTTCTTTGAAGGTCTGATAGAATTCTGCACTAAACCCATCTGGTCCTGGGCTTTTTTTGTTTGGGAGACTTTTAATGACTGCTTCTATTTCTTTAGGGGTTATGAGACTGTTTAGATGGTTAATCTGATCCTGACTTAACTTTGGTGTTTGGTATCTGTCTAGAAACTTGCCCATTTCATCCAGATTTTCCAGTTTTGTTGAGAATATGCTTTTGTAGTAGGACCATATGATTTTTTTTATTTCCTCAGAGTCTGTTGTTATATCTCCCTTTTCATTTCTAATTTTGTTAATTTGCATACTGTCTCTGTGCCCTCTGGTTAGTCTGGCTAAGGGTTTATCTATCTTGTTGATTTTCTCAAAGAACCAGCTCCTGGTTTTGTTGATTCTTTGTATAGTTCTTTTAGTTTCCACTTGGTTGATTTCAGCCCTTAATTTGATTATTTCCTGCCTTCTACTCCTCTTGGGTGTATTACCTTCATTTCGTTCTAGAGTGTTCAGGTGTGCTGTTAAGCTACTAGTATATGTTCTCTCCAGTTTCTTTTTGGAGGCATTCAGAGCTATGAGTTTTCCTCTTCACACTGGTTTCATTGTGCCCCATAAGTTTGGGTATGTTGTACTTTCATTTTCATTAAATTCTAGGAAATCTAATATCTTTCTTTTTTTCTTCCTTGACCAAGTTATCATTGAGTAGAGCGTCATTCAGCTTCCTTATGTATGTGGGCTTTCTGTTGTTGTTGCCAATGAAGACCAGCCTTAATTCGCAGTGATCTGATAGGAGGCATGGGATTATTTCAATCTTCTTATATCTGTTGAGGTTTGTTTTGTGACAAATTACATGATCAATTTTGGAGAAGTTACCATTAGGTACTCAGAAGAACATATATTCTTTCGATTTAGGATGAAATGTTCGATATATATATCTGTTAAATCCATGTGGTTCATAGCATCGGTTAGTTTCCCTGTGTCTCTGTTTAGTTTGTGTTTCTAAGATTGGTCCATTGTTGATAGTGGGGTGTTGAAGTCTCCCACTCTTATTGTGTGAGGTGCAATGTATGCTTTGAGCTTTAGTAAAGTTTCTTTTATGAATGTGGGAGTCCTTGCATTCAGGGCACAGTTGTTCAGAATTGAGAGTTCTTATTGGCAGATTTTTCCTTTGATGAGTATGAAGTGTCCTTTCTTATCTTTTTTTGATGACTTTTGGTTGAAAGATGATTTTATCCGATATTAGTGTGGCTACTCCAGCCTATTTCTTGGGACCATTTGCCTGGAAAATTGTTTTCCAGCCCTTTACTCTGAGGTAGTGTTTCGTGTATGCAGCTTAATGCTGGGTCCTGTTTATGGATTCAGTCTGTCAGTCTATGCCTTTTTATTGGGGAATTGAGTCCAGTGATGTTAAGAGATATTAAGGAATAGTGAATGTTGCTTACTGTTATTTTCGATGTTATTATTATGTTTGTGTGGCTATCTTCTTTTGAGTTTGTTGAAAGATTTTTTCTTGCTTTTTTTTGGGTGTAGTTTCCCTCCTTGAGTTGGCGTTTTCCATCTATTTTCCTTTGCAGGGTTAGGTTTGTGGAAACATACTGTGCAAATTTGGTTTTGTCATAGAAAATTTTGGTTTTAGTATGTATGATAATTGAGAGTTTTGCTGGGTATAGCAGCCTGGGCTGGCATTTGTGTTCTCTTAGAGTCTGTATGAGATCTGCCAAGGATCTTCTAGCTTTCATAGTCTCTGGTGAGAAGTCTGGTGTAATTCTGATAGGTCTGCCTTTATGTGTTACTTGACTTTTTTTCCCTTACTGCTTTTAATATTCTTTCTTTATTTTGTGTATTTGGTGTTTTGACTCTAATGTGACAGGAGGAATTTCTTTTCTAGTCCAGTCTATTTGGGGTTCTGTAGGCTTCTGGTATATTTATGTTCATCTCTTTCTTTAGGTTAGGGAAGTTTTCTTCTATAATTTTGTTGAAGATATTTACCGGTCCTTTAAGTTGGGAATCTTCATTCTCTTCTATACCTGTTATCCTCAGGTTCTGTCTTCTCATTGTATCCTGCATATCCTGGATGTTTTGGGTTAGGAGCTTTTTGAATTTTGCATTTTCTTTGACTGTTGTGTCAATGTTTTCTATGTTATCTTCTGCACCTGAGATTCTCTCTTCTATCTCTTGTTCTGTTGGTGATGCTTGCATCTATGACTCCTGATCTCTTTCCTAGGTTTTCTAACTCCAGGGTTGTCTTTCTTTGTGATTTCTTTATTGTTTCTTTTTCTATTTTTAGTTCCTGGATGGTTTTGTTCCCTTCCTTCATCTGCTTAATTGTGTTTTCTTGTAATTCTGCTTGTTTGATTCTGTTTTCCTTTAATTCTTTAAGGGTTTTTTGTGTTTCCTCTTTAGGTGCTTCTAGTTGTTTACCTGTGTTCTCTTGTATTTCTTTAATTAATTATTTTCTTCTTAAAATCTTCTATCATCTTCATGAGCTGTGGTTTTAAATCTGAGTCTAGCTTTTCTGGTGTGTTGCGTTACCTGGGGCTTGCTGTGGTGGGAGATCTGGGTTCTGAAGATGCCAAGTAGCCTTAGTTTCTGTTCCTTATGTTCTTGCCCTTGCCTTTCGCCATCTGGTTATCTCTGGTGTTAGCTGATTTTACTCTCTCTGCCTGTGGTTTGTCCTTCCCGCAAGCCTCGGTGTCAATACTTTTTGAAGACCAGTTCTCTCTGAGTGGAATTTGGGTTTGGAGAGCTGTGGTACAGGTTCAGCTCTGGGTTGTAGACAGAAACCAGAAGGATCTAGTCCCTAGCTGTCCCTTGTTTCCTGTGTTCTGATGGCTCTGCAAGGTCCCTCTTGATCCAGTGAATTTGAACAGAAGTGGTGGTCTTACCTGTGCTTGATAATGTGTTGGCACTCCTGGGATACCAGCTCTCTCTCCTCGCACTATTTGAGTATGGAGCCCTGTGTCACAGGATCTGCTGCCTGGCCACTGAAAGAAATGAGAAGACCTCTCCTCAGTCCCTGTGTCCTGGGTATTTCAGGTGGGTCCCTATGAGCAGACATGGTTGCCCACACTCCTACAAGTCTAGCTTTCTTTCAGCATTATTTGGTTATGGACCCCTGGTGGCCCAGGCAGATGTCTCCAGCCACAGATGGAAACCAGAAGGCTCCCCCCCCCCCCCCCCCCGACTGTTCCTCAGTCCTTATGTGCCAAAGATTCTGGGCAAGTCCAGCTGATCAGTGGTGCTGGTCTTAATCCCTCTCATGGGCTTTTCCACACTCCTGGGAGGCTAGTTTTCTCCCAGTGCTAATTGGTTATGGAGCCCTGGTGGCCCAGGCAGAGGTCCTCCACCACAGCTCGAAACAGGAAGCACAATCAGACTTTTTATACTTATATCAGTAACAAAATATAATTGTGGTTGCCGTGATAAAACAATTGTAGTTTTTAGTACACAATGACATTTGAAAACTATACAGGGTACACAATATTAATGTCTGAGACCAACTGTCATGTCTAGCCTCTATATGCTTCACTGACTTCTAGGGAACATAGACACAGAAGCAGCCTGAATGCTTCACTGCCTGAAAGAGTGCCCTGATTTCTTAGGAACTGAAAGGCACATTTCCCCATGAGGCCCGAAAAACTCATGATGCATGCCTCTCAAGGCAGCTAGACAGGGAGAACTCTGATTCCCGGCAATTGCTTCCAGTTTGTTGTTTTTATGTGATCAATGGGGGTAGAAACAAGTGGGTCTCTATTTATATCTATCTCATGTGCCTTTCTTGGGCTCTTGTTTTCTTCTGTTTATTTTGTCCTATTCCAAACTAATAGTTTTTGTTTTATTTTATGTTACATTTTATTTTATTTTGTTATTATGCTTTAGAAACTTGTTTGTTTCCTAATGGAAGATAGGAAGTGGATTTGGATGAAAGAGGGGGTGGTGTGAAACTAAGAGAAGTAGAGGAAGGGGAAACCATAGTCACAATATATTATGTGAGAAGAAATTATTGTCAATTAAAGGGAAAAGAATGATGGAGTCTTTCACTAAGGAAAGACCCTCCTCCTCCTTCTCTCCTCTCCTCCTCCCCTCTTCCTCCCCTTCTCCTCTTCTTTCTTCCCCTCCCATCCTCATTCTTCCTCTCTTCTTTCCACTCCTCTAACCATACCTCTTCCTTCTTTCCAGTCTCTCCTTCCTTCTTCTCCCCATGTCCTCCTCCTGGCTCCTTCTTCCTTTACCTCCCCCACTTCCTGTTGTCCACCTTCCTCCTCCTCCTTTCTTCTCCCTTTCTGAGGTAACTTTTTGTTTTAACTACAAGAGGATGTTGTGATTAACATTCACTAAACCACCCTATTTAATGGGGGACAGTATGAATTTTAATGATGAATAAATGGTTCCACTTGCAGTAATTTATTATAAAATTTATCATTTTTTACACAAGTTAATATAAGAATACATTGCTGCTTTTGATATAGGAATAAAACCCATAGAGATTTTAATATTATATTTATGCATAACAAAAGACATTTCAAAATATCATCTCACTCCTCACCACAGTGATGACATTTATCAATTGAGGTAAGCTTTATTAAATTGTGTTCTTTATTAATCTACTGTTAGATCTTGTTTAATGTAGTTAAGAAGTACAATTAAAATTAATTTTAGTATACTCAGAAGAAGAAGCGCACCATGAGAAAAGGCTTGAAGAGTTGGCATTTGTTTTGAGACATGAATATTAAAAAGATTCTAATCACAATAATCACATTGATAGGAGAGACTCCAGCATGCGGACACTCCTGGGAATAACCTAACCCATGAGAGACAGGAGTAAGTACATTTCTGAACTTCTTGAATATGTACAAAGTAAGCAGAGGTGAAGCCACAGTAAGGAGTCCATGGTATCTTAAGTTTTTTTATTCTTTGACAATTTCACTCATGCATACAACAAAGTTTAGTCTTTTTCATCCTGTCTTAATTCTCTTGTCTGATAAGTGCCCTTGTAATGTTTTAGAGGAAAGTGAATTCCATCTTATCAAAGCATCTGATAAAAGATTGGATGCTGAGTTAACACAGGTCTCGAATCAAGAACAGGCTAGAATCATATTAACAAATGGAAATCACTGAAATGCTGTTTTAGGTCACTCTTTCAGGGATTGCTAAGAACAAGCATTTCAGGAAAGATGAGGACATGTGTACAATTTACTCTCCAAACCATGACACTTTAAAATGAGGTAATTATTATTAAGCTAGGATGAATGGTATAAATCAGGGTTCTTTGTGTCCCAGACTTAAGAAAAAAGAGCTACATGTTTGGGCTTTATTAAATATGTGAGGGAAGGGGGATTTAGTAAAGAGGCAGTAAACTTGTGGCTTATGAAACTTGGAGGAGAAGCTGAACATTCCCTTCTGGAAGTCCTGCCAGAGAGAATGACATATGTGCATTCTCTGTCAAGGTCTCAATTATAAGGTTGGGTTTAGAGGTGTAAATGCACTGCCAACAGTGTGTATTCCTGCTCTACTTGAGGTTTTCCTCTTAACTTGCTAAAATAGCTGGGCCACACCTTACAGCTTTATATTACGAATTCAGTGAAAAAGAATCAGTAGCAACGTTACTTCTTAAGGAATGATAAGAAAGAGATTATAATTAAATCTATCAAAATATATTGCCTTTTCATACTTTTCACTTTGTAATCTTGTTTGTATATGCCTGGCTTGTCAATTCAAAATTGAAATGAGAAATATATACAGTGGCTAAGTTTGATTTTTTTCTTTTTTCTAAGGAATTCCAGTGATATTTGGAAACTCTGTCAAAATGAGCACTAGCATTTAGAATTTTGTGAATATCTACTCTTTTAAGACACAATACATTGTTGAAAAATGTGTGTTCAATAAAAACCAGTTCTGAATCCTTACACTTCACTATAAGCTGAGGACACAAATTCAAGGAGGATGTCAGGTATTGCCTAGTATCGATGGTTTCTTAACATTTCTTAAGAAGTAATATTGCTAATGATTCTCTTCTGTTACATTTGGAATACAAAACTTAGAAGCTCAGGTGTTCCAGGGCTACTGCTGAACTGCAGTCCCAGTCTGTAGACATAACAATCTTAATTCCTGTATTTAAAAGTATCTCAGTGTAAGTTTTGACCTTCCACACTGTCTTTGAACGTCAAATTGCCATGAACACATATTTAAATAGTACATTGTAATCATTGCACTAACATACAGCAATGTGTGCACATGGGAAAAATAAGTAATTATAGACATGTCTTAGAATTTTACTGCTATGAACAGAAATCATGACCAAGGGGACTCTTATAAAATGACATTTAGTTAGGGTTGGCTTACAGGTTCAGAGGTTCAGTCCATTATCACCAAGGCAGGAACATGGCAGCATCCAGGTAGATGTGGGGATGGAGGAGCTGAGAGCTCCTAGCAGCTAGGAGAAGACTGGCTTCTAGGCAGCTAGCAGAAGATAGACTTGTAGGCAGCTAGGAGGAGGGTCTTAAAGCTCATGCCCAAAGTGACACATTCCAACAAGGCCACACCTACTCCGACAAGGCCACACCTCCTAACAGTGCCACTCCCTTGGCCAAGCATATTCAAACCACCACAGACCACAATGTGGGAAGTTACTTTTTTTTCAATATCTATGAAAGATTATAGCACAAATACATATGACTAATTTGTTAAAAAGTTCACATTAACAAAGAAAATAATAATTAACATGATGGTGTCAAAACTAATGTATTGAATTGGTTATTAAAGCATTAGAACTATAAATTTTAATGACAAAATAATGATGTATTACCAAAATGCTACAGCATTTACATAATATAATTTATGTAATCATAATGAAGTGCATGCTTTATGGCATTGTCATAAAATTAAGGAGGTAGTCATTCCATTTTATGAAAACAGATGAACTCTTTTTAGATGAACTTCAATTCTTATCTCAAATGCCATAATTTGTCCCATAACTTTTCAAGTTACTTTCCTGTCTCTGTATTTTTGCTGTAATATCAGCTTCTTGTTTTTAATAGATTTGTAAAAATGTATTTCATTGCCAAGCATAATAATTAAAAAAAACCTCTAAGGATCACTTTGTACTGAACAATCTCCTTGATATTTATAATGTAATATTTATTTCATATACTTAAAACCTGATAAAATTCATGTTTCGCTATAGAATTTACAAACTACAGAAAAACTTGTAGAATGTTTTCAGTCACTCAGTGCTTTGGAGTTCATCTTGGCTCTCATCACCACCATTGTGGCATCACGATCATCAATTATAGTCCACAGAATAGATACCATGCTTGCTTTCTGTTTGTGATCTTTACGTCTTCATTCACTGGTGAATATATTCCTTTACCTAGGTCTCTGATTACATGCTTATCTAGAGTAGAAGAGATTTATTTTGGAAACATTAGAAAAAAGGTGAAATATTCTACATTGTTACCAGAGAAAATCAGTACCTGACTTCTTATAATATGCTATTATAAGAATCTTGAGAAATCTTTTTTAATATTTCTTTTTTATTAATCATTTTATTCATTTATATTTCAAATGATATCCCCCTTCCCAGTTACCCCTCCACAATCCTTCATCCCATTCCCCCTCTCCTCACTCCTCTTTGCTGTTATGAGGGTGCCACCCACTCCTGCCTCACTGCTCTATTATCCCCTTTCCCTTGGACATCAAGCCTCCACAGGATCAAGGGCCTCCCCTCCCACTGATGTCAGATAAAGCCATCCCCTGCTACATATGTATCTAGAGTCATGGATCTCTCCATGAATACTCTTTAGCTGGTGATTTAGTCTCTGGGAGCTTTGGGTGGTCTAGATATTGTTCTTCCTATGGGGTTGTAATCCCTTCAGCTTCTTCAGTCCTTCCCCTAGCTCTTCCACTGGGGTCCCTGGGGTCAGCCCAATAACCACTGGCTGTGAGTATCTGCATCTGTATTGGTCAGGTGCTGGTAGAACTTCTCAGGGAAACAGCCATACCAGGCTCCTTTCAGCAAGTGCTTCTTGGCATCAGCAATGGGGTGTAGGTTTGATGTCTGCAGATGAAATGGAGCTTTGCTTTCAGTCTCTGTTCCATTTTTGTCCCTGTATTTCCTTTGGACAGGAACATTTCTGGGTTAACAATGTAAAATGAGTGGCTGGCCCCAACCCTCAGCTGGGGGCCATGCCTATCTACTGGTGGTGGTCTCTACTGGTTCTATTTCAGCTGAAGTCATCCCTGTTGGGTCCTGGGAGTCTCTCACTTCCCTGGTGTCTGGGACTTTCTAATGGCTACCACCAGTTCCCCATCCCTCACTGCTACATATTTGTATTCCATTTCCTGACCTTCTGTACTTGTCTCCCGTTCCTTCCAGTACCTGATCCTACCCTCCTTTTATTCCCTTCCCATCCTCTCTCTATTCCAGGTCCCTCCCCTCTCTACATCCTGTGATTATTTTGTTTCCCCTTCTATATAGGATTGAAGCACTCACACTTTGGTCTTCCTTCTTCTTAAGCTCCATATGGTTTGTGGGTTGTATTGTGAGCATTCTGAGCTTTTGGGCTAATATCCACTTATCAGTAAGAACATAACATGTGTGTTCTTTTGTGTCTGGGTTACCTCACTCAGGATGATTATTTTCTAGTTCCATACACTTACCTGCAAATTTCATGATTTTGGTAGCAGATGGCGTACATATTGTGATCAAACTTATACACAAGGAACACTAAGAAAATAACAAGCACAGATGCAGGTAAACAAGCAAGCATTTTAAGTTCTGTTAACTTGTTGCTCGTAACCGTGCATAAACTATGAGCAACTGACAGCCAGTTAATCTAAGGGTCCACTAGAACCATTTAATACCTTTCATAATGATGTGATTTGGGGGATGGATGAATAGAGATCTTCTCTATGGAAGACTACAATGAAATAGGTGTATCTTTGGGTTTTTAGAAAATGTTTCTCATTCTTTGCTAAGTGATTGCTGTCCAATGAAGCGAACTAGACAATTTCATCAGTGTTCCCTCATAGTAGACATCTTCAGTTTGTACACAGCTGGCTAAAGGTCCGAGTGATTGCCACTCTGTTCTTCTCCTACTACAAATCCAACTATCATGTAGGTATAATTAATCAGATCAGGAGCAGTACTATTGTAGTTTGGACCTAAAATGTCCCCAAGGGCCATACTGAGGACTTGGTCCCCAAATGAGAGGAAACTTTATAGAAACGTGAAGAGATGGGGCCAACAGGGAAGAAGGAAATGTCATTGGCAGATGTGTCCTTCAAGGTGATGTTAGGGCCTGGGCTGAGTCTGTTCCATGATTTCTTTTTGCATTCTGGCTATCTGGAAGTAAACAAATGTTCTCTACTATATGATCCTGTTTTATTCTGCTTCATAACAAGCTCAGAGTTCAATCACTGACATTGGACTGAAACTATAAGCCAAAACCCCCCTTCCCTTTAAATTGATTTTGCCTTGATATTTTTCTAACATAAATGTGTAAAAATTTCCATTTTAACTTCATGTGCTAAGAAGAGTAGCTGTATGATGCTAACGTGAGGAAGCCGTTGTGTGCACCATCACCAGTATCTGCTAAAGCCTTCCTGTAGGAGCAGAATGGGAATATGGCAAGTACAAGACATTCCAGAGGGTTACTGTGGCCTCCCTCCAAGAGTAAGGGGGTGACTTTATTTGAAATGGCATCAATTTCACACAGTGACATCAGTTTCCCATAGCTGGGGGGATGTTTGTGGTATTAATAATCTTCGTAGAAACAAAGATTGGTGGACTGTGCTTAAGAATGTTATTTCCTGCACATCCCTAGTTAGCATCCTTTTGTGTTCTGTTGTTTATGTACAGAAAGTCAGGAGTGTGTTTATTCTTAAGCAGTATAGTCCAGGCTAAGGGGTAAGGTTTACCTTTTCTTATCACTTATAGTTGCAGTATTCAGAATTTGATTTTCAAGAACAGATTTAAATAGAAAATATTATTGAATACTTTTGGCTGATCAAGATAAGGAGAAATACACAACAACCTACCTGTGACTGAGAATGCAAACAAAAATAGAACTAGCAAATGCTTTTTGAGATCTCACATTGTGTTGCTGCTGTTCAATCTGTGTTATTTGTAACAAATTCTTTACTGTTCCCATTAATGCAAATCCTGCAATGAGGGTTTTATCGTTGCTGTGGCAAAATATTTTAGAAAACTATTTAAGAAAATGGTGGTTTATTTTGGCAAGATGGGCATTCTTACTGTTGGACTTCTGTGTTCAGGCACCTCTGCCTCCACCGCTGCCACATCACAAGTGGCACAGCCAGATCTCTAGCGGCTATGCCGCTTGTGTTCTCGGGAGTTGTGCAGCAGTTCGTGAGTGGAGCAGTACTGCTAGAGCTGGGGCCATCTCCATGGTGATGGCCCTCGGAGCTATTTCCCTTCCACTGCCCAGTCTGGGCCTGGGGCCATGGCTGTCTTCATGGTGACAGCCCTTGGCACCTCATCTAGGGGGCAGCAGGGACCAAGGCAGCCAGTCCGTGGGCCCCAGGTTTCTAGCTGGCAATGGCACAGGGAGGAGAGCAGCCTGGCTTCCTCTTTAGAGGAGCAGGAGCTGCTGAAGGCTGTGGGGTACACCTCCCTGGCCCAAGGAGGAGAGCACGACATGCAGCCTGGGGCTGCCCCAGCCATAGGAGTGGAGGTGTGTGCAGGGGCTCTAGGTTCGCAGCAGTGACTGCAGCAGCTCTGGGCCAGGGCTCAGAACTGGACCCTAATGGCATAGCACAGCAGTGGGGGTGTTCTCCTCCTCCTGCTGTTCCAAGGGTGAGAGGGTGGGGTCCCAGGAAATGGTAGTCTTGGGCCCCATTTTCACCCTGGTTTGGGCCTTTGGGGTCAAACCCGAGCCTGTCTCGAGTTCTGAGACCTGTCTCAGTCACTTCCGCATAGGAGTGACTCAGCAAGACCTGTTTGGCCCTCCTCCGTCTACCCTGCCATTGCTGACATGGAGCTATGCCATTGGCCCTGTCAGTCACCCCTTCCCTTTCCCCGCCTCCTACGTCATCTCTCCCCATACCTAAGTGCCCATCCCCTTTGCCTTCTCTATATAAGTGAGAGAGATTGCTATAATAAAGTTGAGTTCCTGCTTCGACAAGACTCCCAGCCCGGTGTGTTTCTTTTTGGCCTCTAACACTCGCCATCCCACTCAGCCCTGGATAGACTCGGCTGGGAAAGGTTCTTTTCTCTCGCCTGGACCTGCAGACTAGGAGCCGACACTTACATCAGATTCTTCTTGCCACCCTCCTCTTTATTCCATCTCTATGTCTGGCATATTTACACATTCGGGGACCATCTCCCTTAATCTTCTCTAGAAATGTCTTTATGAACATACCAGAGGTAAACTAATTAGATTAGTGCATCAAGTTGGCAATCAAGATTAACAATCACAATACTTACCCCATCACCAGTTTTGAAAAGTAATGGGGCCCCAGGTGACAAGGAAAACAGTACTAGTGTTGCACCAGCATTCTGTTAGATGGTCTATTTCTTTATGTTTGTATTGCTATTACTTATTTTATTTTCAAGACTGAGTTTTTATATGGAGTTTTAACTGGTCTTGAACTTGTGGTTCTCCTGTTTTTTGCCTCCTAAATCTTGGACTTACAAGAATGTGTCATCATACTGGACCAATGGAGCTAGAATTCTGCTTTACCCCTACCAAAACACGGGATCTGGTCTATCAGGGTATACGAATTATACCATTCTTCATATTATTAAACAAGAAATAAGTTTTTTGTTAATGGTATTGTCTTTAGATATTATAATTATATATTAGTTAACCTTAAAAAAATCATCAAAGGATTTTCTTAGGTGACAGACTACTTGACATCTGGGTTGTTTCCAGCTTCTGGCTATTATAAATATGGCCGCTATGAACATAGTGGAACATGTGTCTTTATTACATGTTGGAGCATCTTCTGGGTATATGCCCAGGAGTGGAATAGCTGGGTCCTCAGGTAGTATTATGTTTATTTTTCTGAGGGTCCACCAAACTGATTTCCAGAGTGGTTGTATCAGCTTGTAATCCCACCAGCAATGGAGGAGTGTTTCTCTTTCTCCACATCCTCACCAGCTTCTGCTGTCATCTGAGTTTTTGATCTTAGCTGTTCTGACTGGTGTAAGGTGGAAGCTCAGGGTTGTTTTGATTTGCATTTCCCTGATGACTAAGGATGTTGAATATTTTCTTAATCCATTCTAATTTGGTCTACCTCAATGTTTCCCTCCCTCTATCCTTCCCAGATAAATTTGAAGATTTTCAAACTCAAATAGTACTATGAAGTCATATAGCAATGAAACTCTGAAGTCATGAAGAGAAACTAATTTGAAGAGTTAAATGATAAGTGTGTTTTTCCCTTTTTTATTTATTATTAATCAGTTCATTCGTTTACATCTCAAATGATATCGCACTTCCCAGTTGCCCCTCTGCTACCCCCATCCCACATCTTCCCTCCCCCCTCCCTTTTGCCTGTATAAGAGTGCTCAATGATAAATGTTAAAGCTGAAAGCTGTTGTTCAGAGCTAGGAATGTCGTGGTAGCTAGGACATTCCTGAAAGGAAAAAGCACTCGACACAAAAATGCAGGTAACAGCCTTCAGTGTAGCGCCAACATAGGCAGAGGTCCAAAGCTGCTCATCTGAGAGCACAGCTGCTGAGTGAGAACACACTGTGGCTGTTTGGGAAAGTCATGCTCAGCCTTGTCTGTGCGAAGAGGGACCTGTACCAGTGAGTCAATTACTTTTTGCCTGTAGCTGGAAATAAGACTGAAATCCTTATAAGGGTGGCTGGGAAGTAGGCCAGGCCAGCATAGTTAGGTTAGACTAGCTCACTATCTGCCCTACTACAGCATGAGGAACTTATTAATAAACAAAAAGATGTCTGCATCATTTTTTGGGAACAAGGGTGTGTATAGAAAAGCCTGCACCTTTACAATCAGGCCAAGGTCCCTGATAGGGCTACGAAGAATTAAATCAGGCCAGTTATAGGGGCCACAGCACAATTCAGGCTGTGACAATTTTGTTGAGATCAATCAGATCTTTTATATCTTTATCAGAAATAGAATATAATGACATTTGCCAGGATTAATACAGATGCAGTTGCCAAGATGTAGTGACCTTTGCAAGCTATACAGGGTACACAAGATTAATGTCTAAGACCAATTGTCCTGTCAAACTTCCATGTTTCCTTGACTTCCAAGTTAACATATAGAGAAACACAAAGTGGTCTGAATGCTTCACTGCCTGAGGGAGGGCATCAGTTTCTCAGGAACTGGAAGGCGAATTGTGCCCCAGGAGCCATGGACTTTAACCTGAAAAACCTATGATGCATGCCTTTCAAGGCAGGTAGGCCAGGCCAGCTCCATGGTCTCCTGCAATACTTCTCTCTTTTGCTCTGATTTTGCTCTTGGCATTCAGCTCTCCTTGGCAGGTATCCCATGGGTCTGGAACATCTAACTTTTTGGAGTCTCTTAACTGAAGTTATGAGCAGCCCAAATGAAACAGGCTTCACTTTCAAAATTTCACACACAGGCTCTCGGATCCTCCATATAGAAAAATCTCCTGCCAAGTGCCTGGGTTCCCTTTAACCATGAAAGAAGATTTCACAGCCCCTTACTCCTGTACCCTTCATGACTCTAAAACCAGAATGACATGGACAACATCATCATGTTTGACTGCCATTCTGGACATGGACAACAGTGTCATGTTTGAGTGCCATCTTGGAGTGTAGCAGAGGCCTGGCATTTGCAGCATCTTTCCTTTTATTTGTGTCGTTCAGCAGTATCAAATTCCTCAGGCCTTTCTTTTGTACAAGCTAGAAGTTTAGCTGGGTGAGGTGTTGCCCTGAGAGCCCCTTCCTCTCCCTTCATTACATTTCATACCAAGCCTCTCCTTATCTCTGTTATCATAAGCCTTGTCTCCAACACTAAATTTAAGGTACTTATTTTCACTTTAAACTGTACATTTTGTAATTATTTTTATCTTACATTATGCCAAGGATACAGCATACTGCTATTTGATGTGAGTCTAGAGAATTGACACTACTATGCCTTGGGTTAAGCCCCTTTTCAACAAGAGCTAGAATTTTCATGTTTAAAACCATTTAAAATGGGAAAAATTAACGATAGTATAAAAGTTGCTTCAAAATGCAGTTATTTTCTCACTTATGAGGATGACAATGTTTACTGGTGATGAAGAATAGCTCCCTAGAAGGGAGAGGAGTGTTTTCAAAAGGTGACAGAGCCAAGAGAGCTGACTGATAAATTGTAGGTTGCTGTTTTCTTACAAGCTCAGAGAGTGAAAAGAACAGTATATTTTCTCTTGCATTTACACAAGACATATTTTTTCATCTGTGCTCAATTTAGAACTGAAGGGAAAAGAAGAGATGAATGCCAGCACTAACACCTACAGCCCCATTCAGCAGGAATGCCAGCAGATCAATTGTTAAAACCTAAACAAGCACTGTTAGAGAGTATTGATTCTCTTCAAAAGAATTTTTATAGGAACATAGGCCAGTCAGCCTAACAACAAACCACCAATGCCAGGGCCAACAGTGCTTGAACCTCAGTGTTAAGGTTTGGTCTGTTGCTATGTTTTGTAATGCTAAATCCAGGCCCCCAAGACTTGGTTGCCCCAGATAGAAGAGCGTCCACTTGGAGACTGAAATGCCACTATATGACCTTTTCTCTGAGTTATTTCTGATTTGTGAATAAAGATCTGACAGCCAATAGCTGGGCAGAAGAGGCATAGGTGGGGTTTAGGGTTACTGGGCTTGGGGTCGGAGGAGAACCAGGAGGTTTGGGGGGGGGGGAAAGGTGGAGAGAGGTGAAAGCAGCCATGGGCTAGGAGAGTCATAAAATAATGGCCATGTGCTTTGGCTAACTGGAGTTAAGAGCAGCCTAAACAAAACATGGCAAATTATAAAATGGGATTATTGGCTGGGAAATAGACATAATAGCATAGAGGATAGATATTTGCCCAGGCCTTATGCTGATTAAGGCTTATTATAAATATAAAGTTTGTGTGTGTCTTTTATCCAGGAACTAAATGGTTAAAGGCAAAGTAGAAACCTGGAATTGAGATTATATAATTTCTCAGTTCTTAGAATTATCACTAAATTTTTACATCTAATAGTTAAAGTAGTATAAATTTCAATGACAGTGTATAGTTTTTGTTTTGTGGTATTCATCATTCATTATGTTTTAAATATCACAAAGAATTGCATGTATTTTCTCACAAAAGACTGTGCAAGTGTATCCCTTCTAGACTTAGACACAGTAGGGAGACTAGATAGAAGCAGAGGTCTAAGGTGACAGTATCACATGTGGCCCTTGACATTTTGGAACTTAACTTTACAATTATAATTCTAATGTTTAATTTTCTATCTATAGATATGTGATTGATTAAAACACTACTAAAATAACAAATCCAGACCTAAAGCTTTACCAGGTTTCTGATGATCCAAATGTTTCTTTCAGGAATTGAATTATCCTGGAGTTTGTATTTGTTAATACTCTGATTTCAATCTATCGTGATTTTCTGGAACAACAAATGGCTTTGGAATTTCTTAATTTTGTAGTCTCTGGGATTGATGAGATATTACTGTCAATAACTACTCGGTCAAGAGTGGGGGCCTCTGAAATCTTCCCCCCTCCACTCTACAGTGTTGACTGGCTTGATCGTGTAATAGACATATGTAGATAGAAAACCACAGATTCTGTGAGTGCATGAGTACAGTGGTCCTGTCATAACTAGATGACAGTGTTTCTCTCTGTTCCTTTCTGACCCATGGTTCTTGTAGTTTTCCTATTTGCTCCATCTTCCTCCATGTCCACTGAGACTAAGAGGGAGAGGGTGTGACATGTGACTCATTTGTGGCTGACCATCCACAGAGTTATTCTCTATAGTTTGACTATCATGCATGTCTGCATTAACCACCATCCACGGCACAAAGAAACTTCTGATGTTTGAGAGCTTCAGTAAGCTATGGGTATAAAGATATGAATTACATGACAATCTGATAGTATGTCCATTTAGTAACAGCTCTAGGACTTATGAGTTTCTCAGTTTTGGTTTTTGGCTATACAGTATCAGGCATTATTTTCCTCCTGTGGAGTAGGCCTAGACCTTAAATTGAATTAGAAAGTGCTTGTCAATCTCAATGACAATTGTGCCACAATTGTACTCATAGGCATATCTTGATAGAATAGAAATTATTATTAGCTCACAGGGTTCACAGCTGTATAAAACTATTGATGATTCTTCTCCCCCAGTATTCTGTACAGCATCTTTAAGTACTGTGAAAATTAGCCAGTAGGGAGGTGGTTTCTTGGTCATCACCAACTTGATTTCTGTATGTTCTAAGTCTAAAGGCTGTAGGTTCTTTGGCGATATGGCTTCGCCATCAGTTTTGTTGTGCAACCAGTAGCTATGGAGCTACTCTTCAGTACCAGTGAACCTTGACAACTCCATAAATGTGAATATAGATGTATTTTTGGAACAACCTTTAATACCATCATTAATTTTCCCAATTTTACATGGTTTTAGATATGACAATTTATCGCTTCTCGGTCTTTTGGCTAAGATCAAGTGTTAAATATGATAATTCTAAATCTTGCTTTAAAAAAAAGGAACTTAAGCTAAGGCAATGGCTATCATCTAGAATCCCACCAAATAACATTGTGGGGAATTCATGGCATAATGGTCATTTTGTTCTGTTTTGTTCTTTTGTTTTGTAAGAATGATCCACTGGGAAGCATTAGAGAAATAATATTTGCACTAAACTTAACTTTAGAAATGGAACACTAGAATCAGGTTGGTTCAGCAAAAAAGGATTTTCCTGTGAAGACTTTGATTTATGAAAATGTTGTAGGCTTTCTAATGTATATGGAGCAGAGTTGCTGTTCCTCTCAGTGGATAAGATACAAGCAGCGAGTTACCTTTACCATAGCAGGAAGTCATGGTGCACAAGGATTTTTTAAAGAATTATCACACCGCTTACACGATCAGGATCAACTCTGATGGGTTTTGGAAATTTAAATTGTTAGGATTTGAGAATTGCTGAAGAATGATACCCCAAACTCAAATACCATATAAAAGCAAACAGTGTTTATTGAACAAATTCCTACATGCTGGGTCCTAATTCCATTGGGATTGAAGGACCTGGACTGAATTTGAAGATTCAGTTTTTAAAGTCAAGAAGAGGAACAGTAGGGAAGAGTAATTGATTGGTGGTTTCTATCTTCATTCAGAGGAGGGGTAGCTCTTGACTCTTGGCCTCAAGTTTGGCTAACTATATTCTAACAAGCTGAGGAGGGATCCCTTTTACATAAGACTGCAGTTGTTCCAGTAATTGAAGTGCCCTGTTCTGGGAAGTAGAAACTCAGGCCTGGTCTCCTGAATTGCTAGTTTGTAGTCTGTCATGGAGTCAGCCTGTCTCAGGCCAATCCATTCCTTTTAAAATGTATACAGAGAACACAAGTGATGTCATTAGAGAGTTAAGATTTCAGTTTGCATTAATCTGTTCATTTGTCTTCAGAGTAAAGAGGTTACCCGGGGCTGCATTTCTTCAACTTTACTTTCCAGGAAGGTTTAAAGCTAAAATTGGATATAAACATTCTTATACCTTTCGCACCCTCCCTTCCTCCCCCCACCCCCGATATAAAAGTGAGCAAGACAGTGTGGTGTTAAATATACCTTGAGGATAATTCCATATTTTTTCTATTTCATTCTCAGGTAAGATACTACAAACTAAAGTAACTGTTACTAACAGCACCATAGTTATTCTTTGCCCCTAGAAGTCACATGACTAGCAGGAAAACAGAGCTGATAAACAGTCACACTTAACAGCAGAGGCACCCTATCCATCTTAATGAATAACAGGTTTTGAGGCAACACACTAAATATACATTAAGTGTTCTTCCATTAGAAAGCTTTTTTGGAAAACAGACTTTGTTCCCTTTTGCAATGTGCTGCTCACATTGAATAAATCTTCTCTTTCTGCTTTCCATTTTTAATTTGTCTTTTTAAAGTTGGCATAGTGAGGTGAAGGTGGTCAGGTGGCTGCACTTGTCTTGGGGCACAGGTTGCGGCTCAAAGTTTGATAACAAAATGGAGACAATGAATAACAAAGACACAGTTTGAGGTGGGAAGGTTCTGCCATTCAAAGTGGGCTGACTCCAGATGGAGAGGAAAGATTGAAATTCTCAGCAACTTCAAAAGTCATTTTACTCCAGGAACATTTTTCTGTTGAATGACAAGGAATTATACAGGTTCCCTGGTAGGAAGTCAATGAGAGGGGCCATGATTAGATGGCCAGATTCTTCCTCACCCTCCTAGCCAGAGACAAAAGTCTGGCAGCTTAAAACAAAGGCCTTGTGGGCTTTTCTTTCTGTCAGTAGAGACATGTTATTGGTGCTTGTAGGTCCTACTGTCTGCAACTTCTATGAAAACAAATTTGTAAACAGTAATTGATAGAGAAAATAGTTTCCTGGCTTGAGAAAATGGATTAAGACCATATGCGCACCCACTTTCAAAGCGGGAGGGAGGTCCCAGGAATTTTTATGAGGAGAATAGATTTTAAAAAAAAAATTGAGTATGGAGCATATTCTCATTCTTTGGTTGAAGTTCTTTAAGGGTCAAAATTTGTTCTGATTCTTCTAGATTTTTACAGGCGAAGCTGGGCACATGGCTGAAAACAGAGCACTAGGTAGAAAACAAATAACTGTCATATCAATGATACTGACAGGTTAGCCAATGGGCAAGTTTGAGGGAGGGTTTGTTTGCTTTGGATATCAATGGTTAGTAAAGGAAACGTATTTGCTGTCTGATAAAATATCTCCTTATTACAATTTTATTTTTGTCACTTATAAATTTGAATCTACTATCTTATAGTAAAAACAGTATCATTCACAAAAGGGGAAAAAAGAAGAAAAAAGAAAGCTCCTTTGGTTCATAACCTGCCTTGGAGGGAGAGGGCACTCGGGGAAGTTACCAGTATTTTGCAAAATATGTCAGGGAGGGGTGCTCACTCACAGGACAAGATACTGTCCAGGCAAAGATCATAGCTCTCATCATAACAAGAATACAAGATACCTTATCCTGGAGATTTTTTTTTTTGAATGATCATGGCCTGGGAACACAGATTTAGGTTACCTCAAATTCCATACTGCAATGTGGAAGCAATTTTATAATTTTACAGAACAAAGAAAGATTTATAAATCAAAGAAAGTTTAAAATATATTGGTAGGTACACCAAAGAAACAGTTACAGAAAAGTATGGGAAACTCTTTTATAGCCCCAGATGCTATCTGGTGTGGGAGCCAGAGGTAGCCCAAGATGCTATCTGGTGTGGGAGCCAGAGGTAGCCCCAGATGCTATCTGGTGTGGGAGCCAGTGGTAGCCCCAGATGCT
>JADRCH010000109.1:7622105-7657019 GCA_019843965.1 Rhynchomys soricoides
GCCCCAGATGCTATCTGGTGTGGGAGCCAGTGGTAGCCCCAGATGCTCTCTGGTGTGGGAGGCAGAGGTAGCCCCAGATGCTATCTGGTGTGGAAGCCAGTGGTAGTCCCAGATGCTATCTGGTGTGGGAGCCAGTGGTGTACTAAGTTAATAGACTCCAAAAGGTTTCTATTAACCACAAAATGTTAGTTTCAATAGTAGAGGTGGGCAGGGATGGCTATACTGGAGGAATAGACCTACCCCTAGATAAGACAGTTATACAGCGGACTTGCAACATTACAATGTCTCCACAGTACTTCAGTTCTAATAGGGTCAGTCAGTCTCCGCAGACACTGTTTCTTTTCAGGAGACTTTGTACAGAGCTGCTTCCATCAGAGGAGCATCACATCTCATACATTCAGGGTCCTCATATTAGCTATTAAATATTGTAAGATCCCTTACAGCTAGGAAGACCATTCATTCCCAGGATCTGGTAGGCAGGATGGCAGACTTCAGAAGAAAGATGGCTGGTAAAGGCCATTACATGAAAAAAATGGATTATTTAAAAACTTTTAGCTATCATGTTTCTGATCTGAGTTTTTCTTATATGTTCAGTATCTAAAAATTAAGTATATAAAACTGTATCTAAAATTCAGAACTTAAGAACCCAGTTTTCATGAGAGAAACATGAGACAAACATACTAAAATAACCAAAAATTATATGTCTTAACTAGCTTGAATATATGTCTCTCTCTCCCCTTCCTCCCTCTTTTCTCCCTCTCTCTCTCTCTGCCCCGGACCCAGTATTTATAGTTATTTGTGCTCTCTGAACTATCTCACTTGTATTTAAATGGTTAGAAATGGGGCTTTGGAAGGAATCATTGTAGTATCGCCCACATCTTTTAATTTTTAAAACACAACTACTAGTTAATTAATTTTTAATCCCAGATTTTGGATCTATAGGACAACTTTATAGTAATTAATTTAGATATAAAACATCACAAGTGTTGTTTTTATGTTATAGAAATAATATATGCTTTCCCAATGAGAAATCACTCCTCATATTTAGAAATTATTAAAGGAAAATATCTTTCATAACATATATCTGGTTCTGGCTAATATTCAAAAGAATATAGCCCCCTAAAGGAGATTCTATTAACATGTATAGTTATTATACACATTATTCTATAACTACTGTAATTTATTCCATAACTTATATAAACCTTCATCTTATGTGACATATGCTGTTATCTTTAAATTTATTTTAGGTTCTGGCTTTCGTTATACTCCGAAGAATTTAAATAGAGGTAGGAGGAGACTGAGAGTCTGGCCACTTGGGTGGATTGGAAATCTACACAGCAAAATATGTTGCAAGAACTGTTTCTTAAGAACACCAATGTTATTCTTTCATAATAGCCATTACCCAGGTTCATCTTGCCCACCTGGCAGAATCATGCTGTTTCTGATAAGAGCAGAAGGGACTTAATGGCAACCCAGGACTTGATGATTGTTCTAACCTTTTGCTGACCCCCTGAATTGCCAGCTTGAGAAATGTTCTTTGATACAGAGATTTAGCTAATGGCTGGTTATAAGTCTGGGTTGTCTCCTTTTGTTATGGGAATGGAGCCTAACTGGAGGTCAGTCTTGGTAAATAAGCATTAGCAGAAACTTTCTCAGCAACCTTAAATTTCAATTATGGTACAGAAATTCCTTTCTCACAGTTCCTAACAAGCTTGGTTACTATATAATTTATCTTCCAGTCATATTAGACACAGCACTCCTTTGCTACCTTCTACTTCTTGTAGCTTAATATTTCTTAAGCAAATTTATTAGAAAATCCTTCATAGCATCAATTTTATTACTTCAAGTTTCTTGTGCATCAATTAGAGATTGATATCTTTCCAAAACTAGGATGAGTTAATCCAAATCTTTGAGTATCTCTAGCTAGAGTAAATGGACTTAAAATTTAACTTAAAAACTAAATTTTTGGATTTATACAAATTGTACTGAATAATGAGAAATATATAAATAAACTTGAATCTTTCAAATATTAGTTTTAAATACAGCAGGAGTTTAGACTATTCAAACATAATGAAAAGGCATGGTCAAATGAAAGCACGTAGTATTTTCATTTGTACCTTCATTAAAATAAAGGTTATTAAAAAAAATAAAAATATAAAGGTTACTATTTTATTATTTATAAACATGCCAAGTATAATATTAGGTGTCATAAACAATTTAAAAAATTGAATTATAAAAATATTTAAGCAATATCAATAGTGAGAGAAATGTTTAGTTACTGTAAGAACTTGATTGGCAGAGGCATGGAAGATGACTATCATGGAGCATGTTCAAAGTTCATATAAATGTGCTCTGAGATTTTAAAAAGCTCACTGACTCCCAGAAGTGAGGTAGAGGTACGTGGATATAGTCCTGATACTTTAATCAGAATAGAGGCTTTAATGTGATGTCTTTAGTTTTCTTTGTTTTACTTGATAAAGTCTTTATGTTTTTTGAGAAAAACTCTATAACTTATTTTGCATTTTGGTTATCAAAATTAAATGTTTTACAATAGCATGTGTCATTTGTTTATCTAATAGACCAATTTTATAAACAGAATTAATATTTTTCCTTAAACAAATTTCACAATGATTATTCATTTTAATAGGCATATTCTAAGCAGAAGTCCCTCTTTAAACAAGATTTATTACTGTTAATATTATGCTGAATACCTAAAACACAAAATCTTTGTCCAATAAGAATATATAGAAATCTAAGAGTTTATCATAGGTTTTTAAGTGTTCATTCAGTAAAAGGATTGCTTTATGTTGTAGAGACACTTTCTGAAAGTGAAGGTATGGAAGGTAAAAGAAAAAGCACTCAAGGAAAACTGTATGACTGGTAAAAGATACAGGAGCAAGGTCAGAGCAGGAGAAGAGGAGGGGGTTATTTTAGAATTTATCTTCATTCTGATACAGGATCTGAACAATTTTAAATGAATTTTTTAGTTTAACATTACATTTAACTAACACATAGCTTTTTTTGAAGAGCTCTTTTTCATTATGAATTCCCAATTTTATATTTTTACTGACCATTTTACATTTTAATTTTATGTATTTGAGTTCTAAATTTTTATTGTCTAGAACTTTTGTTAAGTGTGCAAGTTAAAGCACTTTGGAGGTAATAATGTCTCCCTGCATTTTCCCAAGTACTTCCAAGTTAGTAATTATCACACATAAAGCCAGCTATTATACCAGATGGCTCTTTATCACCAATCCTTCTCTTCTTTTTGCAAGCACAGGAAATGTGTTTTGGGTCAGTTTTATGTGTTATTTTTAAGATCAACATTCTCAGTTTTTACCCTGACATTACTTTCTCAGGGTTATCTTGCACATTTATACAAATGTGTGGGGACTCAAGACACTGGGTGACCAATTCCTCACATGTGTCATGGAGAAACAGTTCCTTCTGACCTAAAAATGTGTGGGATTGGCTTTTTCTATGAGCCCATTGCACATTGTGGGGTATTCTCCCTGACACACCCGTACATCAGGTAGGAGGAAACCAATACCTTTCAATGTCTATAATCAGTTACTCATAGAATCCCTAAGCTAAAGGTTTAGTGAGGTCCCAGCAGAATGCTTGTATGTTTGATAAGGATAGAATGATAATAAATCAACATATCTCAAGGACAAAGGAAAACAAGATGAACAAAACCAAACCCAAAATGCTAGACCAAAATATTTTCAAAGCATACAACAATATAATCCTAAACTTTAGCTCACAATAAACAACAGTATAGTCTACCAAACCAAGGGAGGCCAGAGCTCCAGAAGGAACTCACCAACAACCCCCTGTAGGAGTAAGACCAGATGGCGTGGACTTAGTTGATTGATGGATATTCCTGGCTTCCATTCAGGTGACTCCTTTGGTAAAAGGTGATCGTTCTTGGCCTCCCATGTTATGGTGCCATAATTGTCAATATATAAAACCCACATCTCTCATCTTAAAGAAAAAAAAAACATAATTTATTCTGGAGCAACTTGAGTGAACATGAACTGGGAACACAGATTTAGGTTACCTCAAATTCTATGTTCCAACATGGAAGCAGTTTCATGGAGTTTTATAGTTTTGTAGAACAACAGGAAAAATGTCATAAATCAGAGCAAGTTTAAAATACGTTGGCAGATAAATGAGAGGCAGTTACAGCAAGATGGGGGAAGCTTTCTATTGGTCTCGATGCTATTTGGTGACATTCTTTGCTTTGGGTTGGTGAGGGTTATGGTCTATTAACTTGATAAATTATAAAATAGCTATTAATCACAAGATGTTAGTTCTGATACAGAGGTGGACAATGAGTGGCTATGCTGGAGGGCTAGACTAGACCAAGATAAGATAGATAGTATTCAGGTCTGCAACATTCCAATATTTCCAAATCAGTCTATTGACAGACACAGCTTCTTTTTTTTCTTTTATTGGATATTTTATTTATTTACAGAAAGAACAACAATATCAACCAACCAGACCACCCAGAGCTCCCAGGAACGAAACCACCAGCCGAAGAGTACACCTGGAGCTACCCATGTCTCCAGCCGCATATGTAGAAGAGGATGGCCTAGTCAGGCATCACTGGGAGGAGAGGCCCTTGGTCCTGAAAAGGCTCAATGCCCCGGTGTAGGTCAATGCCAGGATGGGAAGGCGGGAGTGGGTGGGTGGGTAAGCACTCTCATAGAAACGGAGAAAGCAGACACAGATTATTTTCAGGAGTTTTCTGAGGTCCCAGTAAGTGCCATGGCAGGCAGGGAAATGATCTGCATGACGTTAAGAATGAAAACTTGAAGTGAATCGATTCCAATTTTTCTGAGACACTTATAATGATCTCTAAGGTGGCTGTCCACAGGCTTTCATTGCCATTAGCGATGGAGACATGTTCCCCTTGTTCCACATCCTTGCAGCATGAACTGTCACTTGAGTTTTTGATCTTAGCCATTCTGAAAGGAAGGAATCTCAAAAGTCGTTTTGCTTTGCATTTCACCGATGACTAAGGAGGTTGAACATTTTTTGCCTCTCAGTCACTTTAGTTTTCCTTTTTCAAGAATTTTCTGATTTGAGTCATACACCATTTTTGATTGCACTGTTCTTTTAATAATCAATCTAGATGTTTTTTAAAAATTATCTATTTTATGTATATAAGTACACTGTCACTGTCTTCAGACACACCAGGAAAGGGCATCTGATCCCATTACAGATGGTTGTGAGCCACCATGTGGTTGCTGGGAATTGAACTCAGGATCTCTCGAAGAGTACTCAGTGCTCTTAACTACTGAGCCATCTCTCCAGCCCCTGCATTGTTTTCTTAATATCCAGGTGTGTGTGTGTGTGTGTGTGTGTGTGTGTGTGTATGTGGCATAATATACTTATGGCATATTAGCCTTTTGTTGGATGTGCAGTTGTTAAAAAAAGTCTACTTCTATAGGCTACAGCTGTGTCTGAATGGTGCTGACCCTTGCACTACAAAAGCCTTTTAGTTTCATGAGGTCCTACTTTAGCTCTGCTCTAATTCAAACTCTGAATCTCTTGAGACAATAAGAGGGAGTAGTTAATAAATGGCTGAAACCAGGAGCCACCTATGAATTTGGACTCTCATCTCTAGGTAGCATTGTCCACCCTTAAGGGGGTCAAATAGATAGAGGAAAAGTGAAGGTCACAGTGCCCTTAGTGATCCTAGTGGCTTCATTTGTTGCTCTAGCCCTGGGCCCCTCGAGATGGTCCTTGGGGGTAGCAGGAAAGAAGGTGCAAAATCAATGACACAGACTCAGGGAGTCAGGTGAGAAGTGAAAGCAGAGTCATTTATTCCGGAATGGGGGTGTGCCTCATTGGTCCATGACAGTTTACTCCCTGTAGCTGGCATCAATGGATGTACTATATTGTCTTTTCTCTCCAGATGTCCTGCAGATTTCAAGGTTGTCAATGTAGAAGTAGCTGTTGCACATGCGGGAGACATTATGGGCTGCCAGTCAGGATTTGCTGACTCATTCCTCCTATACTTCTTAACAGCGTTCTGTTCAGGAAATCTTTTCTTGTGCCAACGAGTCCAAGGCTATTTCCCACTATCAGGGTTAGTATATTTAGTTTTATACTGAAGTCTTTGATCCACTTGGACTTGAGTTTTATGTAGGTTGGTAACTATGGATCTATTTGCATTCTTCAGCATTCAGACATCCAGTTTGACCAGAACTGTTTTTGAAGATGACAGCTTTTTTCTAGTATGTATTTCTGGCTTCTTTATCAAAAATAGGGTGTTCATAGGTGAGAACTTTTATCTCTGTGTCATCATTTCATTCCATTGATCGACATGTCTGTTTTTGTATTAATGACATGCTATTTTTATAACTGTAGCCTTGTTTTAAAATTTGAGGTCAGAATAGTGGTAGTTCCAGAGGTTTTAGCTATCCTGTTCCTGCACCCCCTCCCCGTGTGTGTGTGTGTGTGTGTGTGTGTGTGTGTATCTATATGAAGCCGAGAAATGTCCTTTCAATATAAGTGTAGAATTCTATTGGCATTTGGATGGGGATCACATTGATTATGTAGATTGCTTTTGATTGAATGGCCATTTCTTACTATATTAATGCTACTATTCATAAGCATGGAAGTTATTTCCATCTTCTGATGTCCTCTTTAATGTCTTTCATTGATATTTTCACTTTCTTGGTTAGAGATACCCCAAGATATTTTATATTTTTTGAGGTTATTGTGAAGGGGGCTCCTTCTCTGATTGTTTTATCAGTTCATTTTTCATTTTTATATAGAGGGTCATTTTTTATATACTATCATATTTTTAACAAATAAAGATACCTTGATTTCTTTCTTCCCAATTTGTATCTCTTTGATCACCCTCAGTTGTCTTACTGCTCAAGCTAAGAGTTCAAGCACTATATTGAATGGCTATAGATATTGTAAAACCTTGTCTTGTTCCTGATTTTAGTAGATTTGCTTTGTGTTTCTCTCTATTTAAGTTGATGTTAGCTATGGGGCTGGTGTAAAATGCCTTTATTTTGTTGAAGTACATGCATTTTATTCCTAATATGTCTAGGAATTTTATCATGAATGGGGTGAGAGAATTTGTCAAAGGTTTTCTGCTTCTAATGAAATGATCATGTGGTTTTTGTCTTTCAGTTTGTTTATATGATAAGTTACATTTATTGACTTATATGTGCTAAAGCATCCCTGCATTGTCTCAAATTAAGCCTACTTGGTCCTGATATTTTTGATGTATCTTGGATTTGTTTTCAAATACAAGTTTTTGTTTTCCAAATCCAAATCTTTGTTTTCAAAGAGATTAACTACACCAAATAAGACAAAGGGGATAAAAATCCCGAACAGTAAGTCAAAAGTAGGAGGGGGCACATCATAGCAACATAATATTAGGAATCAATAAACACTCCTCATTGGTAACTCTCAATATTAATGGTCTGCTAGTCTCTGTTCAGGATACTATCTGCAAGGATCTGTGGGGCTCTGGCCCAGCTGGAGCATCCAAAAGTTGGGCTTTCTGAGGGGGTAGGGAGAATTGAATCAAGGTGAGTTGCTGTGTCTCTTCCATGGATGCTGCTGCTCCAGAGTTGGATGCAATGGGCCAATGGGGTATAGGTGGCTGGTGGGTGCAGTGAGCACCTAGGAGCAAAGATTGGGCAGAATGTGACTCCTATAGGCTTGAGCAGCTTCCAGCAATGAAAAGTTCAGGAGAGAACTCTTTTCTGTAAGGTGTTACAGCTGTATAAGCCGACAGTCTTAGATGAAATTACTCATGCACTTTATTCCTTGTGGATAGGGTCTTGTAAACATTTTGGGGTGGATTGGTGGCTAAATGCAGATGCTTTCTATTGGCTTGGTCTGAGACATTAGGGAAGCCTCATCTCCATGTGGACTGATTGTCACAAACCTCTCCATGGTGTGTCATGGACATGTGTTGCATAACAGGAACCTGGTCAGGAGTAGATGAAATGCTTACCACTTCTCAGATATGAGAGTTACCAGGATTTCTGAATCCCCTTGACCTTACCAAGTTTTCTGTCTGGTAGTATGGTCCATTGCCTCACAATGGTCAGAATTTCCCCCCTCAAAGAGAGATGCTAGTAGATTGGATATAATAATAGGACCTGTCTTTCTGTTGTATCTAGACCTTACCACTAAGTACAGACATTACCTAAGAGGTGAAGTATATTCCACGCAAATAGACCCAAAAAGCAAGTAGGCATAGCTCTTTTAGTTATCTCACAAACCCATTTATATCAAAAGAGATAAAGAAGAGCACTGCATACTCAACAAAGGAAAAATTCACCAAGAAGACAATATAATTTGAAACATTTATGCATCAAACACAAGAGTAAACAAAAACAAGGGTAAACAAAAAAAGAAAACTAATCACATACTGACTGCACACAGTGGTTGTACGTGACCTCAATATTCAACACTCACCAACAGACAAGTCATCCAGACAAAAACTTAACAGAGAAATACATGAGTTAAATATCATAAATCAAATAGAGCTAGCTAAAAGTTATGGAACATTTTTTTAAATGTAAAAGAATATACTTCTGAGCATTTCATGGAACTACTTCCAAAACTGACCACATATTTAGACACAAAACAAGTCCCACAGATATAAGAAAATTGACATAATACCTTGTATCCTATATGACCACCAGGAATTAAGGCTGGAATCACAACAACAAAAACCAAAATAAATCTTTCAAACTGATGGAAACTAAAAATCTCACTACTGTTTGTAGAACATATCAACACAGAAATCAAAAAGAAATTAACACATTTTTAATTTAAATGAAAGTGAAAGTACAACATACCTGTAAGACCCAATTAAGGGGGTTTAAAAAGGCAAGTTCAAAGCACTAAGTTCCTAAATCCAAAATTTTGAAATAGTTTTTTATTAGTAACTTAGCGACATACCAGATAGCATTAGATACAAGAAATAATAACACCCAGAAAATTTAGACAGCAAGAAAGAAACATACTCAGGTATGAAAGGAACAACATAGAAACACACAAAACAATACAATGAATCAATGAAATTAAGATTGACAAACCCTTACTCAAATTAACTAAAAAGCGGAAATAGAAGAACCAAATTAATGAAGTTAGAGACAATATGGTGAGATAAAACAGATATCACGGTCATTCAGAGAATCATAAAGATATACTTTTAAAAAAGCCTATACTCCATCAAATGGGAAAGCCTAAAAGAAATGGATAAATTTCCTCATCAACATAATCTACAAAAGTTAAATTAAAATCAGATAAACAATTTGAATAATGCATAAACTCTATTGAAATGAAAATAGTAATTTAAATTTTCCAACCACCACCACCACCACTACCACAACAACAGCCCAGGGACAGATGATATAATTCTACCTGTATGTCAATGAAGAGTCCATATAAATACTTTGTGTTGTATTGATTGTATGTGTATTGTATGATACACAAGATATTCAATCTTGAATTGATCTTGAATTTAATAAATCTTGAATTGAATATCTTGTCTATTGTATGGATGCATCACCTATCAATTAAAAAAACCTATGACCTATAGGAAAGGTTAGAACCTATGACCTATAGAAGGTGGGAGATTCAGAAGGCAGAAAGAATTCTGGGATAGAACCAAGCACAGGAGATCCACCTGGGAAGATGTGAAGATAAGGAAGCATGATACCTCAGTACAGTTACCAGACAATGGCAGAATGTAGATTAGAGTAAATGGATTATAATATGTTATGATCAAGTCAGAGAAGAGCCAAGCTATATGGCCAAGGTATTTGCAAATATATTTTGAGTCTGGGTCTTGTTTCTGGGAGCATGAGGGTGGGAGGAAGAACCAGGACCAAGTTTCAACAAAATACTTTTCAAAACATTCCACAAAATAGAAACTGAAGGAACACTATCTAATTCTTTTTATGAGGCACAAATTACCCTGATAGCTAAACCACATAAAGACCCAAGAAAGAAAGAAAATTGGAGGCCAATATCTCTTTGAACATAGATGCAAACTTTCTTAATAAAGTTCTTGCAACTAAGAATCCAAAGAAACAGCAAAATGATCATTCCCTGTGATGAAATTGGCTTCATTTCAGAAATGCAGGGTTCATCATTCATAATTTGACAAGTGTAATCTACCAAATAAAGAGTCTGAAAGACAAAAACCACATGGTCATCTTATTAGTTGCAGAAGAAATGTTTGATAACATCCAACTTTTTTTCATCGTAAGAGTCCTTGAGAGACTAGGTATACCAGGAGAGTAAGTACTTCAGCATAATAAAGACAGTGTACAGCAAGCCCGAAGCTATTATCAGTATGCACTGAGAGACACAACTGGTTCATAATGACGTTATTCTATACCCATACATCAGTGCCTTGCTTAGCCATCATCATAGAAGCTTCTTCTTGCAGTAGATAAGAACTAACAATGATTTTAATTGGTCAATATGCATAGAAGGAGAGATTTTGGAGTACTGGGGTCAATTTTAAATGGTCAGGCTTGTGTTGTGTGGCAAATGTCTTTACACACAGAATCATCTTGCTGGCTCTAGATTCTACACTCTTTAAATCTAATGTCTATGCCTAATCAAGACAGCTTTGTGTATGTCTTTATTGCTATATACAGTCCCTCTTTCACAATATTTGTCAAACAAAGTGAAGCTTATATACCATTACATTTTTTTAAACCTAAGATGTCAGTGTTTTGAGGGTCCTTATTTAAAATTTTGTTAATATTTGTTTTCTCCTTAGAGGCCCCTTTGCTTTTCCACAGCTGCAGACATCAGTAAATAAGGTACCACTGGGGTCAGTTGCTCTATCTAGTGTACCTTACAGTAACTATTCATAGATCTTTGTGGCTTGGTAATGCATTCTATATGCTGGAAGTATCACTAGGATCTAGGTCTAGCTTCTGCATAGAAACCCTATTCTTGTGCTCTTTATTGAAAGAATTCAGAAAAGACACAAAGAACATATGTGGTTTAGAGAGGAGGTGGAGGATTTTGCTTTATTATGCTTTCTTGTTTTGTTCATTGACAGTTTCACTCATGTACACCTCTATTTCCATTCTGATCTTCCTTCCTTCTCTTCAGAAACCCCTCTTTTCAAACGGTTCCTTTCTCATTTTCATGTATGTAGCTCATTGAATTCCACTATGGCTATTCGTGTACACTGGGTGAAAAGTTTTAACTCGAACATAGGCAACCATTGAAGAAAATGATGGCTCCTCCTCTAGCATCCATCAGTGACCAATAGTCCCCTGGAAAGGATAGGGCACCACCCTTCCCCTCTCCCCCCCGTCATGAAAGTTTATCAGAAAAGGCTAAAAGCTTGCAGGTGATCTTCCAGAGATGTTTCATCATGAAACTATGATGAATGAGTCTTTGAGAGGCAAGGCCCAATGGACAAATCTTAGGAATTGATTCCTGCAACTGATATGCCTCTTCTGTCCTCATAAAATTAATATTACATAATCCCTGGACATTAGCATACCCTATTGGTCAGATTTCTGCAGTTCAACGAAGATGTACTGTCTTGTAGTGATGCTATATAGACAAATAGATGAGTTTTTAAATTCCTAATGATCATCTGTAAGAATTCCTAAAATTAAAATATATTAAAGTTATAATAATTATTAAGCTGTTTATAACAGGCCTGCTATTAAAGCCCCCTCTGATATGAAAACTACAGTTAGAACTCTGCCAGCTTTCACATGTCATGAGCTAATTGCTTCTGAGAAAGCAGACATTTATAACTTAGAGCTGCAAAAAAGTTAAACAAATGCCATAAAATGGAACTCTGGCTTTGGGAAGAACAGCATCTACGCATGCAGGATACCTTTATTTAAACTCATTTTTACATGATATTTTAAAGACACCTACAAAATTTAGGTTTCCACGTGGCCTTTTCTTCCATCGTTCACTTTGGTTATACCTTCCATATTTCCCTCCTATTCCTTGCCCTTGCATTATCTCCTCTAGCCCTCAGTGTCTTTCTCCATGTTAATGTCACATGTGTTCTCTGTTGCTCCTACATTAAGGACTTTTTTATTTTCCTCTCCTTCTATTGGTCTCTTTCTATAGTACATGTGGTGTTTGTCTTTCTGAGTCTGGTTTATTGCATCGATATATTTTGTAGTTCTGTTCACTTCCTTATAAATTTTGCAATCTTATTTTGTTATATGTGCATAAATTTCCATTTTGTATATATACCACATTTTATTATCAATTGATGGAAGCATATGCTGTTCTCATTATCTGTTATGAATATAGCATTAATGTAAATGGGTGTACGAGTGTCTTTGGTTGGTTTGGGTTTTTGTATTCTAGTTTATCTATCAGTGATGGTGGATGTATCAATGCCACGCACCATTACTTTGTTGGGGTTAAATGTCTCCATATATAATAGTATTTTTAAAAATGAAACGAAATCAGACCGTGATTGGTATATATTTACAGACTGTGTTTGAAACTAAGCCACAGGATGTTAGCA
The DNA here is from genome assembly GCA_019843965.1 of Rhynchomys soricoides. Classification (NCBI taxonomy): domain Eukaryota; kingdom Metazoa; phylum Chordata; class Mammalia; order Rodentia; family Muridae; genus Rhynchomys; species Rhynchomys soricoides. The sequence continues at coordinate 7,634,629 of JADRCH010000109.1, forward strand.
ACAACTAGTCATCTACATTTCAGTTCTACAGTACCAATGTTTTAATTAGCATTTGATACTCTTACTCTGAAGTAATTGCTTCCTTTGGCAAAAGGGCTTCCAATTCCTTGAATTTGTACTTGATTAATTCCTCCTTGAGGGGTCAACTTTTGACATCTCAAAGATCAAAAAGAATTATTTTCTATGCATTTTCTTTTAGCTAGGTTTAAATTCTCTCTAATCTATCTTTAAGATCTTTTCTCATATTTTACCAGTATTTATACTTATTTTTACATTTGTATTTTTTCTTTTATAATTTCACACACACATTTCTCTTTTTAACTGTTAAATTTGTATTTAAGAATTTTCAGTTAATATATTTTGATCATATTCTTCCAACCTCTCTACCCACTCAACTTTATATTCTTTTTATTTCTCTCAGAACAAAACTAGGAAAATCAACAAAAAATCAAAACAAACTAGAAAAAAAGTAAAGACAAGAAAAAAAATCAATAAGACAAAACAAAAACAAGTAAAAGCCCTCACCCAAACTAGTCAAAACAGAACAAAACAAAAAACTAATCAAAACAAATTAGTCAAAACAAAAAAGTGATTGGCACCTACTCCTGGGCATATGGCCTGTGCTAGAGTGTGGTGGGTATACCTAGTAACACTCTATTAGAGAAGAGACTGATGTTTCCTTTCACAGATGATTAATTGCAAATAGCTTTTAGGTTGAGGTTGGGACTTTATGTCCACTTCTCTTTCTCAGTGCTTAGATTTTGTCTGGTTTTAACCTGTGCAGGTATCGTGTGCATTGTCACGGTCTTTGTGAGTTCATACACATCAGTTCTACTTTGTCTGAAGGTACTATTTCATTGAAGTCATTTACCAATGCTGGCTCTTGAAATCTTTCTGCCTTCTCTTCTATGTAGGTCCCTAATCCTTGAGGGAAGGAGTTTAATAAAGATGTGCAATTTAGGGCTCAATTCTCCAAAGATTCTCACTCTCTGCATATGGTCCTATTGTGGACACCTTTGTTAATTACCATGTGCTGCAAGAAGAAGCTTCTCTGATGAGGGTTGGGCAGTACTAGTGCTCAGTTCTATGGGTAAATCAATATGTCATGGGATCATTCTATTGCTCTGTTCTGCTAGCAGACCAAGAGTCATAAGTTTTTCCTAGGCCTATCTCCTAAACAGCCTCTGGTTCTTTGTCACATTAGCACTATCAGCTATGGGTTCTATATCATTAAATGGGCCTTAAATGGAATTCTCTTAAAAAGTAGTTTGTGCCACGATTGTGTCAGTAAATCTTTCAGGCAGATCCCTGTTGTGTTTACCTTTGTATGTTAAATTTAACATTGTAGTTTCAACCTGAAACTTAGTGACAAATATAGAGTGAGCATTCCAGAAGAATTTTGAAGTAAATTCATTAAAGTATATTTAACTAAAAGCTTGTAAAAGTTTGCAAAATCATTTTTTTAAAAATTAGGTAGTACCCAAATAGTAAACTAGTAACCTTCAGTGTGAAATGTCATGTATGGCAATCTTTGTAGTTTGGGATGCCACCAAGAGTTTATAAATCCTTGAGGAGACGTTGCTTTATGAAAGGTGTGTAATAGTGGAGGCTTACAAGGAAAAAAGGAGCATTCCCACTTTTTCTCCTTCTGAGAATCTGAGCTCTCAAGTTGAAAATCTTACGTGTGAGTGATGACTGTTTAGTAGCTGCATGAACTTTGACGTGACAAGCAATTTTATTCTACTTCTCTGAATGTAGATTTTGATCTGTATCAGTAAGAAGAGGATAATGGAATGTAGAGCAGAACGCTTGGCATTTAGGAAACTCCAGCTTAGTGGGACTGGTGTCACCATTACAGTGATTAATATTTCTGTAGTTGTCACTCTTGCCCCTAAGCAGCAAGAACATGACAAGTCTTACGTCAGGAAAATTTAGAGCAATTGAGGCACTTCCTAGAAGGCAATGCTAATTCTTGAAATACGGGTTTCTGAATGGCGTATTTCAAGCCGAATAATGAATTTCTCTCATGGCTGTATTATGGATATTTTAGAAACTCACAACTCTGTCCATTCTTGCCTAGAAAAATGAACACATTTTATCCAGAAATTCATTTTTCAATTCAAGGTGTTCATAAAATCCCCAATTGAGAAATTTACCTGGACTATGTATCTGTATGTAGCATACACATGTACTTAATTCTTTGGAATAATGTTAAAACCTGCATGGCAGACTGTGCATCACGAGCAGTTACTGACCAGACTAGAAGGAATGCCTTGAATTGTGACTTCAAATGCAGATCAGCCCTTGATGGCTTTTTTTGCTCTGTGTTGAAATTGTATAATTACTGATGACTGCTTTGCTACTAAGGAGGGTAAATACCTTCTGAGCTTTCACCAAGAATAGTTTGAGGCCAGTCTGGTGATGTATGTCTGTAACTACAGCACTTAAAAGAGAGAGAAGGTGATGAATTCCTGGCCAACCCAACCCCTGTCACAAAACAAAACAAAATCAATCAAATTCACAAAAACAGCTTCATGTGACATTTTAACAGCTTACATAATTTTCTTGAAAATCTCAGTAAATATCACATGTGTGATATTTCCTTTTTTCCATTTTTTTTCTTTGTATTTCTTTACATCGAACCTCAGCTTAAAAATGAAGTTCTAGCCAAGGTTGTCACTGTAAATTAATCTTAAAAGGAAGTTAAAAATGGAAACTTTACTAATGCAGTGGTATAAGGATACATTTTAGAGACTGATAACTTGGGCTAGGACATATGCAGTGACATTGAAAATGACTTTTTGCTGGGTGTGATGTAATCCCAGCAGGAGGATCAGGAGTTCAAGTTGAGCTTGTGTTACACCAGTAGTGTTTTTTTAGTGTTTAAGGCCTTGCTTATTGAAAAAAAAGAGTTTTTTCCTTCTCACAACCATGCATACACAATAGCACAAACAGAACTGATGCCTTTTTATTTAGAGAGAGATAAAAATGAGTTTATAAACTTCCCTTCTCAGAGGAGAAGGGGAGAGGGTACTGGGGGAGGGATTTATAAGGGTCGGATTGGGGGGAGGGGCTTGATTGGAATGTAATATGAATAAAAAATAAATTGTGAAAAATTAGTTTATAAAAGTGATTCAATAGGAAAGCAAGGAAAAAGCAAATTACTTTAAAAGAAACTGAATGCTTACTTTTTTTGCTGAAAACTACATGATGTGCGATTTCTAGATCATTTTCAAATTTACATTTCAGTGGCATGCACACTGTGCAACACACACTAAATAAAAATGGATTACAGTACTTGATAAAAATCTGTCATTCCTTTCCTAATTGACAGCAGGGAGCAAAGAAGATGTCTAGAGAAACACAGCAGAAGGTAGAGTTGCCCAGGTAACTGTGTGGCTCTAGACCCTTAACTCAGATCCCTTCTTACTTACCTGGCTCAATAAGTTGCAACCAGAATAAATTTTATCTTCATATTAGGTTACTTTAGAGATTATACATACATCAATTCCAGGAGTGATGAGGGAATAAGGGAGAATGATGATACCAGCTAATAGATTTATTTTTTAACTGTCCTAGTATGAAGGAAGATGTTTTAAAGAGATTCTTGCACCCCTCCCTTCAGATATCAGAGTATTGAACCAATGAATTTTCTTCAAATTGCAATATTCCAGGAATCTCATGATGGAAGAGGAAAAGATCGAAGTCTTGTGCCAGCCTGAGAGCAACTTGCCTCTTTAGAAAACATTTCACACTGTTAAAGCAGTGTGTAGACAACCATGTAGGAGAGTGGAGTTTAGAAATGATGACTCAAAGGATGGAGGACTGCTTATTTATGTGCATACTGTGCATTCTCTCTCTCTCTTTTTTACATTCACACATAGAATTATGTTTAATTAGTAATTATTGGTGGAATATATTAATGTACATTGTTGTAAAAACTTATGCCCATTATGTTCCATTGTCAATTATAAATTTAGGAAAAATTCTAATACATAAAAAGTATGAGATCTACTCTTTCTCCTTCTTCCCTCCCTCCTCCCCTTTCTTCCTCTTTTCCTCTCTTGCCTCCTCCTTTTGTTCTTTGATTAGGTTTCTATATTTTTTCTTTATTTAACTAAACTAATAAAATTTATTTTAAAATATACAACTCAGTATTGGAATTTTTTTAAGTCACCAAAATAATTTAGAATAGTTAAATGCCTTTTAAATATACATGATATCTTTGGAAGCTAAAAGTAATATGCACTCAACCAGTTTTTAAAATCTGTTATGAAGTCCTCTATGACAGAAAATTGTGATAAGTTCCTGATTAGACAGAAACTGTTCCATCTCCAAAGGAAAATACGCAGTGTAACTGTGGCTTCATAGAATGAATTGGGTAGTGCTTCTTCTGTTTCTGTTTTGTGGAATAGATTGAAGAGTATTGGTATTAGGTCTTCTTTGAAGGTCTGATAGAATTCTGCACTAAACCCATCTGGTCCTGGGCTTTTTTTGGTTGGGAGACTTTTAATGACTGCTTCTATTTCTTTGGGGGTTATGGGACTGTTTAGAAGGTTTATCTGATCCTGATTTAACTTTGGTAATTGGTATCTGTCTAGAAACTTGTCCATTTACTCCAGATTTTCCAGTTTTGTTGAATATAGGTTTTTGTAGTAGGATCTGATGATTTTTGAATTTCCACAGTTTCTGTTGTTATGTCTCCCTTTTTACTTCTGGTTTTGTTAATTTGGATACTGTCTCTGTGCCCTCTGCTTAGTCTGGCTAAGGGTTTATCTATCTTGGTGATTTTCTCAAAGAACCAGCTGCTGGTTTGATTGATTCTTTGTATAGTTCTTTTTGTTTCTACTCGGTTGATTTCATCCCTGAGTTTGATTATTTCCTGCCATTTACTTCTCTTGGGTGTATTAGCTTCATTAAGCTGCTAGTGTATGCTCTTTCCAGTTTCTTTATGGAGGCACTCAGAGCTGTGGTTTTCCTCTTAGCACTGCTTTCATTGTGTCCCATAATTTGGGTGTTGTGCTTTCACTTTCATTAAATTCTAAAGTCCTTAATTTCTTTCTTTATTTCTTCCTTGACCAAGTTATCTTTGAGTAGGGCATTGTTCAGCTTCCATATATATATATGGACTTTCTGCTTTTGTTGCTATTGAAGACCAGCCTTAGTACATGGTGATTATTTCAATCTTCTTGTATCAGTTGAGGCCTGTTTTGTGACAGGTGATATGATTAGTTTTGGAGAAGGTACTGTGAGGTGCTGAGAAGAAGGTATATTCTTTTGTTTTAGGATGAAATGTTCTATAGATATTTGTTGGATTCATTTGTTCCATAATTTGTTAGTTTCAATATGTCTCTGTTTAGTTTGTGTTTCCATGATCTGTCCAAGGATGAGAGTGGGGTGTTGAAGTCTCCCACTATTATTGTGTGAAGTGTAATGTGTGCTTTGAACTTTTGTAAAGTTTTTTTTATGAATGTGGGTGCCCTTGCATTTAGAGCATAGATATTCAGAATTGAGAGTTCATCTTGGTAGATTTTTCATTGATGAGTATAAAGTGTCCTTCCTTATCCTTTTTGATAACTTTTGGTTGAAAGTTGATTTTATTCGATATTAGAATGGCTATTCCAGCTGGTTTCTTGGGACCATTTGCTTGGAAAATTGTTTTCCAGCCCTTTACTCTGAGGTAGGGTCTGTCTTTGACACTAAGGTGTATTTACTGTATGCAGCAAAATGCTGGGTCCTGTTTACATATCCAGTCTGTTAGTCTATGTCTTTTTATTGGGGAATTGAGTCCAGTGATGTTAAGAGATATGAAGCAATAGTGATTGTTGTTTCCTGTTATGTTTGGCATTATTTTTATGTTTGTGTGGCTATCTTCTTTTGGGTTTGTTGAAAGAAGATTATTTTCTTGCTTTTTTTAGGGTGTAGTTTCCCTCCTTGTGCTGGAGTTTTTCATCTATTATCCTTTGTAGGGCTGGATTTGTGGAAAGTTATTGTGTAAATGTGCTTCTTTCATGGAATATCTTGGTTTCTCCATCTGTGGTAACTGAGAGTTAGCTGGGTATATTATCATGGGCTGGCATTTGTGTTCTCTTAGGGTCTGTATGAGCTCTGCCCAGGATCTTCTAGCTTTCATAGTCTCTGGTGAGAAGTCTGGTGTAATTCTGACAGGTCTGCCTTTATATGTTACTTGCCCTTTTTCCCCTTACTGCTTTTAATATTATTTCCTTGTTTTGTGTATTTGGTGTTTTGACTATTATGTGAAGGGAGGAATTTCTTTTCTGGTCCAATCTATTTCGAGTTCTGTAGGTTTCTTGTATATTTATGTTCATCTCTTTCTTTAGGCTTGTGTGTTCATGGGCATCTCTTTCTTTAGGTTCAGAAAGTTTTGTTCTAAAATTTTGTTGAAGATATTTACTGGCCCTTTAAGTTGGGAATCTTTACTCTCTTCTATACCTATTATCCCTAGGTTTGGCCTTCTCATTGTGTCCTGGATTTCCTGGATGTTTTTATATAAGAGCTTTTTGCAATTTGCATTTTCTTTGACTGTTGTGTCAATGCTTTCTTTGGTATCTTCTGCAACTGAGAGTCTCTCTTCTATTTCTTGTATTTTATTGGTGATGCTTGCATCTTTGATTCCTGATCTCTTTCCTAGGTTTTCTATCTCCAGGGTTTGTCTTTCTTTGTGATTTCTTTATTGTTTCTAATTCTCATTTTAGATCCTGGGTGGTTTTGTTCAATTCCTTCACCTGTTTGGTTGTGTTTTCTTGCAATTCTTTAAGGGATTTTTGTGTTTCCTCTTTAAGGGCTTCTACCTATTTACCTGTGTTCTCCTGTATTTCTTTAAGGGAGTTATTTATGTCCTTTTTAACGTCCTCTATTATCATCATGAGGTATGATTTTAAATCAGAGTCTTGCTTCTCTGATGTTGGATTATCCAGGGCTCCCTGTGGTGGGAGAACTGGGTTCTGATGATGCCAAGTGCCTTGGCACAAGTGCCTGGCACAGAGGGAAACCTGGAGGATCCTGTCCCAGGCTGCTCCTTGATTCCTGTGTCCTGAGTGCTCCAGAGTAGGTCCCTCTGAGCAGAAGTGGTGGTCTTACCTGTACTCACATGCGTGTCTGCACTCCTGGGAGATTAGCTCTCTTTGGGCGGTATTTAGGTATGGAACACTGTGGCACAGGATCAGCTCTGGGTACAGAAGGAAAACAGAAGCTACTATGCCTTCTCACCGAACCTAATTCCCACACCAGGACCCTAAGACTAACTTTTGGCTGATCCCTGGACCTCTTTGCTATTCTGCCCAGTGTATTCCAAATGTAGCTCTCTCCTTTTTCTGTTTTTCATTATTGATCATATCTTTGCTTGGACAGTTGCAGAGTGTCCCAGGCTATCAGGCTCTGGGCTCTGATGGTAACAAGTGCTGTGAACCTTGATGGGCCATAACTGAGAGTAGATATGCATTTTCTTGTGGCAGCTGATGACAGTAAGGTGAGATCAGATGGAAAAGAAAGATCAAACAGTCACATGGGATTTTTAAAAGCCCCATTTTTCAGAGACTTTTCTTGTTGTCCAGCTCCAGTTGGCAAGAGCTGTATTTTATGTCTGTTGGAGAAATGACAAGTTAGACTTTTGTTGTTGTTTGTTTTTGACTCTTGCAAACATCCTATCCTTGGTTAGTTTTTATCAGGTGTCCAAAGGCTTTTCCTTCAAGTTGGTTTTGAGGGCCTTAGAGCTAATTTACTTCTTTTTAAGCCAATTTGGTGACTGTCATTGACTTCTTGCTGCTCTGTTTAGGCGACTGGTCACATTCCAGTTTTGTTGAAAAAAATTTGTGTGCATGTACATGTGCGTGTACTTGTGTGATTTTTGTGACTAATTTTGATTACTCATTATCTTCCACATGACAAAGAAGATAGAAATGTCTTGATCTTTAGGTTCTGTTCAAGCACTAAAATTCTTTCTCTTGATCATTTGAGACAACAAACAAACAAACAAAAACCAAAAACCAAAAAACCAAACCAAATCAAGACAAAAACACCCTACAAGTTTTAAAAGATAGGTTTTTATTGTGATGTGTGAAACCATGAAAATTATTAACTCTAATAGTTTGATGCCAGGGAGAATTCCTTTAGAAACCTGTGGTGTTCTGAAAAATGATGGAGCACATCTGAATCTGTCTGCTCATTTCCTGAAATAACTTTTTCAGCAAACCTTGAGGTGAGAGGCGATTCACTTTTCATTTTTTAAAAGATGATTTTGCAAAAAATTTCTTTTGTAAGTATGTTTAATTTAAAATGTGTATTTGTTTAGAGGATCATTTATGGACTACATTAACACAGAAGCTTACGCCTCTGTCTTTTTCTCTTCCTTTGAAATGGTGGTTAGATAAAATCCAGCAACCCAGGAGCTGCCCATAGAAAGGCTTGAAGAAAAGCTAGTGTGTCTGTTAGACCTCACCAAATATTTTAGCTCATTCAGTTTTGAGTTTCCTCCTGGTATGATGATTTAGATTTAACATTTTCTAGTGCTAATTCTGTAAACGGAGACTGAGTTAAACTCTTTCCTGCAGAATTTACAAGAGGAAATTGATCTTGTAAAGTAAGTAATTTAGAGAAACAGAAGACAACTAAAATGAAGTTTGTGTGAAACATTTTCTGGTAACCTGAAACTCTTATCACATACATAGATTTTGTTTAGAATTTTCTTTCTTTTTTTTGTCTTTTATTGGGTATTTTATCTATTTACATTACAAATGTTATCCCCCTTCCTAGTTTCTCTTCCACAACCCCCCTATAACCACCCCCTACCTCTATGAGAGTGCTCGCCCACCCACCCACCCACTCCTGCGTCAGCACCCTAGCATTCCCCTACCCTGGGAACCTCCACAGAACCCAAGAGACTCCCCTCCCAGTGATGCCTGATAAGGCAATCCTCTGCTACGTAAAGAATTTTCTTTATGAACAGACTTAGAAATTAATTATTAATTACACAGTCAATGGTAACAGGAAGCAAAGTTATAAACAGTACCACTAGTATCAGAAAGATGCTATGCAGAATGCTTGGCTATAAAAAGCCCCACTAGTACAAAGCTATAAACTGTACAATCTATGCTACCAATGTGCTAGGCAAGATGAGCCCAACCTTATGATAATAGCACAACCATTATGGGGACAACAAACTGTGCTTGGACAGGACCCCAGGGCCATTGTACAGGAGCCAAACTATGCTTGGTACTGTCAATTCTTGTCAAAAACTCCTTGCCTGTGGAAGCAATAGACCTTGAGACAGAACCCACTAGGATTGTTTAGCTCAATTGGCATAGCCTACAACTATCTTATTTACTGTTGTTTGTTTCTTATACAGGACCTTGTTTTGTGGCCTCGGCTGCCCAGGAGATCACCATGTAGACCAGGCTGACCTTGAACTCAGAGATCCACTTGCTTCAACTTCCTGAGTGCTGGGACTATGCTACTATCCCTGGCCTAAAAATACCTTCTAATTATTTATGTATAAATTCCTACTTCCATCCTTAACCAGAGAAAACGCTTTGCAATAAAAGGTAGTGATTCAGGGTACAAATGCTGTTCAGGGTGCTGAGAATATATAAAAGCTAAGGGACCATTCATTAAAAGACATTTATACCACTCCCTTTAAGCATCAGGAAACATTGCAGTTAAATGTGGAACAAAGAATTTAAGAATCAGGAGATAGAAAGAAGGGCTAAAAATGCTTCTTGCTGGGCATTACACAGACGTTTCAAACATGAACTCAATGGAACTGAGGCTTCCTACAACTCTACTTAAGAATGGGCCTGTGTCTAAAGCCGACCATGGACTGGGGAGGGGTTCAAGGGACCGAGCCCCTGTGTCTTAAACTAGTGGTTATTGACAGCTTCTTGGACCTGGGGAGTCACTGCCATCAGTTGTATGTCCTCTGGTCAGCATACCAGGTTCCAACGTGGAGTTGCAAATTCATGGTTATGAATGTGGCCCTGGTATTAAACTCATTAGATCTCAAAAACAAAACAAAACAAAACAAAAACCTCAAACAAACAGCATGTAAACACGGAAAGGTGACTTTTAAAAAGAAGAGATGGTTGATAAGACCCAGAAGGAAACAAGAGGTTGAGTATAAGGGTAACAACACAATTGTATATATGTATGGAAGGGTTAATGGACAAATTTAACTTTTTAAAAACAGTATTTTTATTTAATGTACAAAAAATTAACTAGCTTTTTTGCTTGGTGTCTTAGTTTTTTTCTATTGATGTTATAAAACACTATGACCAAGAAAACTTATAAAAGAATGTATTTAATTGGCTAACAGTTTCAGAATGCAGGATGAGGGAGTGAAGGAACAGCTGAGAGCTAACATCTGTTTCTGCACATAAGAAGCAGAGAGAGTCATTGAGGATGCCTTAAGGCGTTTAAAACCTCAAAGCCCACTCTCTTGACTCACATCCTCCAACAAAAGCACACCTCCTAAACATTACAAAGTTGTTCTATCAACTGCTAACCCAGACTTTAGACACCTGATCCTATAGGGGCCATTCTTATTCAAAGCACCACATTCCCTGCCTGGCCTCCGTAAGGCTAGGATCATATTACAATACAAAATGAATTTATTCCAACTTCAAAACTCCCAATTTCACAGTCTCAAAACATTTCAAAAGTCCAAGGTCTCTTTTGTGTCCCAAGACACTGTAAGGTCAAAGCTTCCCTGATAGCATGGCACAGAATACACATTGACATTCTAAAAGGGAGTACTTTACTAAAGACAGACAGACAATCAGAAGGGAAAACTCAAAATTCTATGACTCCAAATCTGATATTAAAAGGTTTATTTTATAGCTCTTCCCTTCCAGGTTTGTTGACTACAGCACACTTCTCTCTCTGAGGCTAGTTCTATACTCTGACACTCTCCTTGGCAGATATCTTATGGCTCTATCATCTCCAACATCTTGGGGATTCCAGTACAAGTCTGACTTCACTTTCAGAACTTTGCAAACGTCCTCTCAGGGTCTCTATGCAGGGATCTTCTTGACATAGTGGTTCTATTCATGAAACAAGATACCCAATCTCTTCACTCTTATATCTTTCATGATTCTAAAGCAAAACCCTGTTGGACAGTGCTGGCAGGTTCCAGTGCCTGATTTTGGTGGAAGCTGGCTCCCTACATTTGCTGAAGCTTCTCTTTGTTGTTTTGTAGAGTGGAAAATTCCTCAGGTTTCTGCATTTTACAGGTTGGAAGCTCACCTTGGTTGAGTCTTTCCCTGAGGGCACCTGTAGCAGGATTTTCCCTGTCCAATTAATTTAATTATTTATACAACAAGAAGCCTGTGATTGGACAAGGAAAAGGGAGGCAGAGCAAAGAATTGCAGGGACAGAGATGGAGGAGACAGGTAGGAGAAGGAAGCAAGATGGAGGGCAATGAACAGGATGATTCAGATTCTGCATGGTTTTCAATAGCCACAGGTAAATGTAATATCATCTAGGGATAAAATAATTGGGGTAGCTTGTCTAATCTAGATGGGCAGCTTGTACCGTTATCACTTGGCCTTGAATTTATTGTGTGGGCATCCTGTGAATTGAGAGTTTATTGATATGTAAATCTGACTGATTAATTACAAGCTTCTAGAGTTTTGTTTCTATCGTGTTGCTGGGTGTTGTGGCAGCTGACCTTGGGGTGGACTGTCATTGCGTGGGGCTGGTATAGCAGTGACCCACCAAGGGAACTTAGTGTGTCGGGTTCAGACATTTTGGGAGCTCCAGGCCAGAGAGACCATCGAGTTGAAAACACCCCACTGGAGCCATGTGGCCTGTCGGGCCTGGCATAGTACAGGATATTGGTAGTCTTTTTAATATTTCCCACAATATGTACCCTTCCCTTTATTCCATTTTGGATCAGGCCTTTCCTTATTTATGAAGCACGAGCCTTTGCTCCAACATTAAACCTTTTGGTTTCATTTTTGCTTCAATCTGTACCTTTTGTATTTCTTTTTGCCAACATTTTTGTACAGCATACAAGGATGACCTACCAATCCCCACTTACAGTGTTGAATCACTTTTCTAGTCCTATGTCCTGAAGTTTTCCACATTCCTCCAAATCTCAGCATTGTCAGACCTATCACATCAATAGCCCACTACCTGAAATCAACATGTTCTTAGTTACTCTTCTATTGCTGTGATATAAGACCATCACCAAGGCAATGTATCTAAGAAACTATTTAGTTGTCTGGTTTCTCCAGGTTAGAGTCCATTATGGCAGACTGAAGTAACAACCATGAGCTTGCATCTTGTTGTCCAAATAGCAGTCAGAGAATCACTAAGAATGGTACGTCTTTAAAAACATTTTTTAAAAAAATTTTCTCATATATTACATCCTGACTGCAGTTTCTCCTCCTTCCTCTTCCCCCCACCCCCAGTCTTCCTGGCCCACATCCACACCCCACTCCATACAGGTGTGGGGGGAAGGAGAAAGTGCTGGGAGAAATGACTTGAATTGGGGGGTATTTGGGGGATGAGGTAGACACCTAGTGAAATAGAAACTCCATGGAATCTACGAAAGTAACCTTAGCAAAGACCCTGTAACATGGGACAAGGAGCCTGAACCAGTTGTCTTCTGTAAACAGGCAAGACCTCAAGCAGAGGAATTTGGACACCAATTCATCCATAAAACCTTCTATCTGTAGTTTGTCTTTTCTGCAGAGTGTTCTGGGGCCTAGCAGAATCAAAGAGACCAGAGTTCTTTGTCATCAAAGACAAAGTTTGTCTTTACAAACTTAACTCTGTCTAACCAGAGTTAGTTTGTCATCAAAGAGACCAGAGTTCATCCAGCAACTGATGGGAACATATCCAGGCTCTCACATCCAAACATTAGGTGAGGCTTGGGGAGTCCTGTGGAGTGAGGGAGGAAGTAGCTCAGAAGGTATTTACCCTCTTTAGTGGCAAAGTGGTCATCAGTAATTATACAATTTTATCACAAAGCAAAGCAAGCCATCAAGGGCTGAAGTCACAGTCCCAGGCATTCCTTCTAATCTGGTCAGTAACTGCTCGTGATGCACAGTCTGCCATGCAGGTTTTAACATTATTCCAAAGAATTAAGTCCATGTCCAGGTAAATTTCTCAATTGGGGATTTTATGAGTACCTTGTTTGAAAAATGAATTTCTGGATAAAATGTGCTCATTTTTCTAGGCAAGAATGGACAGAGTTGTGAGTTTCTAAAATATCCATAATACAGCCATGAGAGAAATTCATTATTTGGCTTGAAATTGAACCCATATTTCAAGAATTAGCATTGCCTTCTAGGAAGTGCCTCAATTGCTTTAAATTTTCCTGACATAAGACTTGTCATGTTTCTTGCTGCTTAGGGGCAATAGTGACAACTACAGAAATATTAATCAGATGAACCAGAGGGGTCAGGAACACAAAAACAGGGTGCACAGAATCAATTGATCATGACTCATTGGAGTTCCCAGAGATCAGGGAGCCTGTAGGGGTCTGACATAGGTCCTCTGCATATGTGTTACACCTATGAAGCTTGGTATTCTTGTGGGGTTCCTAACAGTGGGGGTGGGAACTATCCTGCCTTTTTTGCCTGCTTGTGGGATCCTTCTCCTTCTATTGGGTTGCCTCATCCAGTCTTGACATGATGTCATAAGTCTTTTGAAACTTCAAAGTTCACCCTAAACTAGGACATACTTTCTCCAACAAGGCCACACCTTATCATTCCCAAACAATTTCACCGACTGATGATTAAGTATTCAAATACAATGAGCCTGAGGTGGGGAGGCATTTTCATTCAAACTACCACACTAGGAAAATTCAAAATGTGAATTTAAATGATTCATTTTATAATTGGCTTATATGTATATGTAGTTATGTTTGATTTGTTACCCTTAGTCCTTATGAAATATGCATATATTTTTGCCAGGGTTGAAATACACCAATTTTTCTATTGGCATTCTCACTGATAGGTAGTAATACTATAAAATTTTATATTTTAACATCTAATCTACATATCTATCTATGTATCCTGTGATTACTATGATTGTATATGTCTTTAAAGTAAATGCTTATGCTTCCTTCTGGTTTTGTCAGGCTTATTACTACTTAGGAAACTGTTAATACAGCCAAGACTCATTTAAATGTTTACTTTAAAGTCCTTTGTACTTTATAAGAAATCATTTGTAGAGGAGCCTTCCAGTTTCCATCTGTGGCTAGGGGGGCCTATGCCTGAGCCACCAGGGCTCCATAGCCAAATAGTGCTGGGAGAAATATAGCCTCCCAGGAGTATGGGCAAGCCTGTCTGCTAAGAGGGACCCACCTGGAATACCCAGGACACAGGGACTGAGGAGTGGGCTTCTGGTTGCTTTCGGGGGCTGGGGAGCTGATCTTGTGACACAGGGCTCCATACTCAAATAGTGCCAGGAGAGAGCTGGTATCCCAGGAGTACTGACATACCTTCAAGCACAAGCAAGACCATTACTTCTTTATAAATTCACTGGACCAAGAGGGACCCTGCAGAGCCATCAGGACACAGGAAACAAAAGACAGCTATGGACTAGATTCTTCTGGTTTCTGTCTGCACCTCAGAGCTAACCATGTACCACAGCTCTCCAAACCCAAATTCCTCTCAGAGACAACCGGTATTCAAGGAGTATTGACACCTAGGCTTGCAGGAAAGACAAGCCACAGTTAGAGAGAGTAAAATATGCTAACACCAGAGATAACCAGATGGCAAAAGGCAAGGGCAAGAACATAAGGAACAGAAACCAAGGCTACTTGGCATCATCAGAACCCAGATCTCCCACCACAGTAAGCCCTGGATACCCCAACACACCAGAAAAGCAAGACTCAAACTTAAAATCACATCTCATGATAATGATAGAAGATTTTAAGAAGGAAATAAATAACTCCCTTAAAGAAATACAAGAGAACATAGGTAAACAAGTGGAAGCCCTTAAAGAGGAAACACAAAAGTCCCTTAAAGAATTGCAGGAAAACACAATCAAACAGATGCAGGAAATGAACAAAACCATCCAGGAACTAAAATAGAAATAGAAACAATAAAGAAATCACAAAGGGAGACAACCCTGGGGTTAGAATACCTAGGAAAGAAATCAGGGGTTATAGATGCAAGCATCACTAACAGAATGCAAGAGATAGAAGAGAGAATCTCAGGGGCAGAAGATACCATAGAAAACACTGACACAACAGTCAAAGAAAATGCAAAATGCAAAAAGTTCCTAAACCAAAACATCCAGGATATCCAGGATACAATGAGAAGAAAGAACCTGAGGATAATAGCTATAGAAGACAGTGAAGATTTCCAACTTAAAGGACCAGTAAATATCTTCAACAAGTTATAGAAGAAAACTTCCCTAACCTAAAGAAAGAGATGAACATTAATATACAAGAAACCTAAAGGATTACAAATAGATTGAACCAGAAAAGAAATTCCTCGTCTCACATTGTAGTCAAAACACCAAATACACAAAATAAGGAAAGAATATTAAAAGCAGTAAGGGAAAAAGGTCAAGTAACACATAAAGGCAGACCTATCAGAATTACACCAGACTTCTCACCAGAGACTATGAAAACTAGATGATCCTGGGCAGATTCATACAGACTCTAAGAGAACACAAATGCCAGCCCAAGCTGTGATATCCAGCAAAACTCTCAATTATCATAGATAGTAAAACCAAAATATTCTATGACAAAACCAAATTTGCACAGTATGTTTCCACAAACCCAGTCCTGCAAAGGATAATAGATGTAAAATGCCAACTCAGGGAGGGAAACTACAGCCTAGAAAAAGCAAGAAAGTAGTTTTTCAACGAACTCAAAAGATAGACACACAAACATAAAAATAACATCAAAATAACAGGAAGCAACAATCACTATTCCTTAATATCTCTTAACATCACTGGACTCTATTTCCCAATAAAAAGACATAGACTGACAGACTGGATCCATGAACAGGACCCAGCATTTTACTGCATCCAGAAAAATCACCTCTGTGATAAGGACAAACACTACATCAGAGTAAAGGGATGGAAAACCATTTTCCAGGCACATGGTTCCAAGAAACAGGCTGGAGTAGCCATTCTAATACCAGATAAAATTAACTTTCAACCAAAAGTCATCAAAAAAGATAAGGAAGGATACTTCATACTCATCAAAGGAAAAATCTACCAAGAAGAACTCTCAATTCTGAACATCTATGCCCTGAATGCAAGGGCTCCCGCATTCATAAAAGAAACTCTTCTAAAGCTCAAAGCACGTATTGCACCTCATACAATAATAGTGGGAGACTTCAACACCCCACTATCAACAATGGACAGATCTTGGAAACACAAACTAAACAGGGACACAGTGAAAGTAACAGATGTTATGAACCAAATGGGTTTAACAGATATCTATAGAACATTTCATCCTAAATCAAAAGAATATACCTTCTTCTCAGCACCTCATGGTACCTTCTCTAAAATTGTTCATATAATTGGTCACAAAACAAACCTCAACAGATATAAGAAGATTGAAATAATCCCATGACTCCTATAAGATCACTAGGGATTAAGGCTGGTCTTCAATGGCAACAACAACAGAAAGCCCACATACCCATGGAAGCTGAACAATGATCTACTCAATGATAACTTGCTCAAGGAAGAAATAAAGAAATTAAAGATTTCCTAGAATTTAATGAAAATGAAAGTGCAACATACCCAAACCTATGGGACACAATGAAAGCAGTGTTAAAAGGAAAACTCATAGCTCTGAGTGCCTCCAAAAAGAAACTGGAGAGAGCATATGCTAGTAGCTTAACAGCACACCTGAACGCTCTAGAACAAAAAGAAGCTAATACATACTAGAGGAGTAGAAGGCAGAAAATAATCAAACTCCGGGCTGAAATCAACCAAGTAGAAATAAAAGAACTATACAAAGAATCAACAAAACCAGGAGCTGGTTCTTTTAGAAAATCAACATGATAGATAAGCCCTTGACCAGACTAACCAGAGAGCACAGAGAGATTATCCAAATTAACAAAATTAGAAATGAAAAGGGAGATATAACAACAGATTCTGAGGAAATTCAAAAAATCGTCAGGTCCTACTACAAAAGACTATACACAAGAAACGTGGAAAATCTGGATGAAATGGACAAATTTCTAGACAGATACCAAATACCAAAGTTAAGTCAGGATCAGATAAACCATCTAAATAGTCCCTTAACCCCTAAAGAAATAGAAGCAGTCATTAAAAGTCTCCCAACCAAAAAAAAGCCCAGGACCAGATGGGTTCAGTGCAGAATTCTATCAGACCTTCAAAGAAGACCTAATACCAATACTCTTCAATCTATTCCACAAAATAGAAATGGAAGGAACACTACCCAATTCATTCTATGAGGCCACAGTTACACTGATACCAAAACCTCACAAAGACCCAACAATAAAAGAAAACTTCAGACCAATTTTCCTTATGAATACCGATGCAAAAATACTCAATGAAATTCTTGCAAACCGAATCCAAGAACACATCAAAACGATTATTCTCCATGATCAAGTAGGCTTCATCCCAGGGATGCAGGGATGGTTCAATACCCGGAAATCCATCAATGTAATCTACTACATAAACAACAAAGAAAAAAACACATGGTCATTTCATTAGATGCTGAAAAAACATTTGACAAAGTTCAACATCCCTTCATGGTAAAAGTCTTGGAAAGATCAGGAAATCAAGGACCATACCTAAACATAATAAAAGCAATACACAGCAAGCCAGTAGCCAACATCAAACTAAATAGAGAGAAACTCGAAGCAATCCCACTAAAATTAGGGACTAGGCAAGGCTGCCCTCTCTCTCCCTATCTATTCAATATGGTACTTGAAGTTCTAGCTAGAGCAATCAGACAACAAAAGGTCAAAGGGATACAAATTGGAAAGGAAGAAATCAAAATATCACTATTTGCAGGTGATATGATGGTATACTTAAGTGACCCGAAAAACTCCACCAGAGATCTGCTACAGCTGATAAACACCTTCAGCAAATGGCTGGTTACAAAATTAAATCAAGCAAATCAGTAGCCTTCCTATACTGGAAGGATAAACAGGTTAAGAAAGAATTTAGGGAAATGACACCCTTCACAATTGTCACAAACAATATAAAGTATCTTGGTGTGACTCTAACCAAACAAGTGAAAGATCTGTATGACAAGAACTTCAAGTCTCCGAAGAAAGAAATTGAAGACGACCTCTGAAGATGGAAAGATCTCCCATGCTCATGGATTGGCAGGATTAATACAGTAAAAATGGTCATCCTGCCAAAAGCAATCTAAAGGTCCAATGCAATCATCATCAAAATTCCAGCTCAATTCTTCATAATCTTAGAGAGAGCAATTCTCAAATTCATATGGAATAACAAAAAACCCAGGATAGCAAAAACTATTCTCAACAATAAAAGGACTTCTGGGGGAATCAGCCTCCCTGACCTCTAGCTGTATTACAGAGCAGTAGTGATAAAAACTGCATGGTATTGGTACAGTGACAGGCAGGTACATCAATGGAATAGAATTGAAGACCCAGAAATGAACTCACACATTTAGGTTCACTTGAAGACAGCATTTTCAACAAATTGTGCTGGTTCTACTGGTGGTCTACATGTAGAGAATGGGAATTGATCCATTCCTATCTCCCTGTACAAAGCTCAAGTCCAAGTAGATCAAGGGCCTCCACATAAAACCAAATACACTGAATCTAATAGAAGAGAAAGTGGGGAAAAGTTTTGAACACGTGGGCACAGGGGGAAATTTCCCGAACAGAACACCAATGGCTTATGCTCTAAAATCAAGAATCAACAAATGGGACCTCGAAAAATTACAAAGCTTCTGTAAGGCAAAGGACACTGTAAATAGGACAAAATGGCAACCTACAGATTGGGGAAAGATCTTTACCAATCCTACATCTGATAGAGGGCTAATAACTAATATATACAAAGAACTCAAGAAGTTAGACTCCAGAGATCCAAAAACCCTATCAAAAAATGGGGAAGAGAGCTAACCAGAGAATTCTCAACTGAGGAAACTCGAATGGCTGAGAAGCACCTAAAGAAATATTCAGCTTTCTTAGTCATCAGAGAAATGTAAATCAAAACAACCGTGAGTTCCACCTCACACCAGTCAGAATGGGTAAGATCAAAAACTCAGGTGATGCCAAGCAGTGGTGGCACACGCCTTTAATCTCAGTACTTGGGAGGCAGAGACTGGCAGATTTCTGTGTTCAAACCCAGCCTGTTCTACAGAGTGAGTTCCAGGACAGCCAGGGCTACACAGAGAAATCCTGTCTTGAAAAACCCAAAAACAACAGCAGCAACAACAACAACAACAACAAAACAACTCAGGTGACAGCAGATGTTGGTGAGGATGTGGAGAAAGAGGAACTCTCCTCCATTGCTGGTCGGATTGCAAGCTGATACAATCACTCTGGTAATCAGTTTGGCGGACCCTTAGAAAAATGAACATAATACTACCTGAAGACCCAGCTATTCCACTCCTTGGCATATACCCAGAGGATGCTCCAACAGGTAATAAAGACACATTCTCCACTATGTTCATAGGAGCCATATTTATAATAGCCAGAAGCTGGAAACAACCCACATGTCCCTCAACAGAGGAATGGATACAGAAAATGTGGTACATTTACACAATGGAACACTACTCAGCTATTAAAAACAATGACTTCATGAAATTCACAGGCAAATGAATGGAACTTGAAAATATCATCCTGAGTGAGGTAAATCAGTCACAAAAGAGTGAACATGGTATGTACTCAGTGATAAGTGGTTATTAGCCCAAAATTTCGGAATACCCAAGAGTCACTTCACAGCAACTGTAGGGCTGAGTATGAGGTCCCAGATGGAGGAGTCGTAGAAGGGACTTAAGGAGTTGAAGGAGTTGGCAATCCCATGGAGTGAGCAACAGTGTCTACTGGCTTGACCTCTTGATGCTCCTGAAGACTGGATCACCAACCAAAGAATACACATGGAGGGACCCATGGTGCCGGCCACATATGTGGCAGAGGAGGGTCTTGTTAGCCATCAGGGGGAGGAGAGGCCCTTGGGCCTGAGGGTGTTAGATCCCCCAGTATAGGAGAATGCCAAGGAGGGAAGACGAGAGTGGGTGGGTGGGTGGGTGGGAGAATACCCCCATAGTGACAGGGGGAGAGGGGAGTAAATGGAGAGGTTCCAAAGGGATGATCTGGAAAGGAGGATGATCTTGAAATGTAAATAAAGTATCAAAAAAAATCATTTGTAAATTTAGTTTGGTTAGTTTTAACTGTTGGATTATCTCTACCTGTAATTACCTGGGGAGAGAGTCATAATAAAGAATTTTCCAGACCATATTGGCCATCAGACATGCCTGTGGGGGGCGGTGTTTATGTTATTAATTGATATATGAAAAGTCAGTGCATTGTGAATGATATCATTCTGTAGACATGGTGTCCTGAACTGTAGAAGAGAGAAGAAAGCTAGCTGAAATCAAGGAATTCTACAAGGACGTATTTATTTCTTTCTCCTCTTGGCTATTGGTGTGATATGAATAGCTGATTGAGTTCATGCCCAGCCTTCCAGAACTTCAGTGATGGATTGTAACTGGAATTCAAGCTAAAGGTCTTTTTATCTCCTACATTGCTTTTCCTCAGGGTGTTGTCACAATGATAGAAATGAAATTAGATTGAATTACAATTGTCTTATTTAGGCAAAGATCATCTGACATGCTTGTACTCCAGTGATTCATAATAATGGAAATATATTGGGTGTTGTTCATCTAAGGACTACCTCTGTAAACAAATATCCTATTCTCAGAGTAGTTCTCTTGAAGAATTTTCTCTTGATTGCTGTGTTTGATTTATTAACATTCTGTAGAAGTAAAATTTCTGTCATGAGAACCTGAGTGAGATTTCTGAGATGCAAGAATATCTTTCAAAGAACAGATACAATTAAAAATCAGGAATAGACTCTAGGTAGAAGAGACCTAAGAGCCGCCAGTTCCATACCTCTTAGTTGCTTAAAATCTGTTATAAAGATTTTTAGTGGCATTAACTCCTTGAACTCTGTCATTCCCACATGATCCTAAAGGGAACTGAGTTTGGATTAACTGGGAAAGGTGTTATCCCCGCAACAAGAGACAGGTGAAATCAAACCACAAGATGGTTAATCAATGGTGTCTTCAGAAAATATTGTTCTGAGACAAAAGAGAAAGGTTTTAAACCTGAAAACAAGTTTTACTGGATATGGAGAACAGGGCAAGGAGATTATAAGTTTCAGTCCAGCTTGCCTCAAAGCTGGCTATGGAATGAAGTCACTAGTGCTATCCCTTCCAAAAATAACAAAGGTTTTAGACACTTTATTTTTATAAAGAAGGTTACAATTCTTGACTTTTGTGTGTGGATACTTGGAATTAACTGAAAGTTAGTGGTTTCTCTTTACATTTTTTTTTTTTGATATTTGTTTTTCAGACATAAGTATATTTCACCTCAAGATTGAGATCTAAAATAAAAATTAAGGAAATGTAATTACTCCAATAAGAATAAAGATAGTCTAAAGACACTTATGCCTTTCCTTTGAGTATCAGATTATTAAAAGAAAATTCTTCAAGAAGTGTCTTAGCAGTCTCTTGCTGAAGGAATAAAAAGCTTGGGGCCCTGCTGCAAGTCAGAGTGAAAATTTGTCTTTGGGAAAGAGATTTATCAGTTCAGACTGCTTGTGAGACCTCGTTGCAGGAGAGAGTGGAACCTGACAAGGATGGTTAGTAACCCATACCTGTTTCCCTTTATTAAAATCTAATCCTCATGTCACTATGCTGGAAGAAGCAGGTGAGAATTTTGGGTCTCTGGACCTGTTGGTGTCTCTTCCTCATGTCACTATGTTGGAAGAGGCAGGTGAGAATTTTGGGTCTCTGGACCTTTTGGTGTCTCTTTCCACTGTGGCCACATTGCAGAAATCCCTTTCCTAGTTTCACTATTGTAGTTTTATTGACCGACTGAGGGCATGTAGCTTAATTTAGCTTGTAAGGGGTGTCAAAGGTCCAGCCTGCAACACTAACATCTCCAGTTACAGTATCACTATTGAGAAGTACTGAATTTAAGAAATGCTCAGTTTTATAGAGCTACTGCTGCAAATACAGTCAACTTTTGCTCTATAGGAAAACATCTTTATTATTTTAACAGAACCATACTCCATATTGCTTCATTATTTTGGTCTCCCAAGAGGTTTGCCATGCAAACATTTCTGAAAAGATTGTATTAGATAAATGCAGTTGGCAGACATGTAGGAATGCTGTGAAGAGTCCTTGCTTCCCAGTGTCTGCTTCCTTTATAATTAATTAGAATGAG
>JADRCH010000109.1:7657029-7696591 GCA_019843965.1 Rhynchomys soricoides
ATTAGAATGAGTGATATTTGTGGGGTGTGTGTGTGTGTGTGTGTGTGTGTGTGGTGGA
Organism: Rhynchomys soricoides; assembly: GCA_019843965.1. Taxonomy (NCBI): domain Eukaryota; kingdom Metazoa; phylum Chordata; class Mammalia; order Rodentia; family Muridae; genus Rhynchomys; species Rhynchomys soricoides. The sequence goes on from JADRCH010000109.1 coordinate 7,657,088, forward strand.
GGGGGCTCACACTCGGCAGGTTCCAGTAAGTGGATCTATCTTGAATAAAAGTACAGAATAAATGTGACTTGTATATCATACCTTATATGACAAAGAGAGAGAACAGCTAAGCACTCACTTGGAAATACAGAGTATGTGTGTTTCACTTTGGTTTGGGGTGATGGCTTGAGAGTCATCACCCCAAACACTATCTGTGCTTTCCATAGGACAGGGCCTCACATACTTTCCTCTTCACACTTCTTAAAAGACAAGACAAGGCAGGGTGAGAAAAGGTTAAAGTAGTACTTTAAAAATTTAAATCAATTTTCACTTTGTAATTTTCACATGTAAAGTTCAAACTTATAATTACTTTTCTATCACTTCTGATATAAAAGAGTTAACATTCTAGCAATCCACAGGATTAAATATGGTACCCTATAGTAACTTAAATATTCATGCCTAATCTTTTCTATTTTCAACAACTACTTCTTTAATACATGTTATTTCCTCAGAACTAAAACATTTACATATAATAGTCATTGTAACTGAGGTAAAATTAAATATTAAAAGCTGTGTTCTGAATTGCAGTGGATGAATTCTAAGACTTTTCCATTGATTTTTTCCAAAGGTTTTTGTTGAAACATTGAAGACTAACGTTAAGATATACATTCTTCTGTGGCAATGAGTTCAAGGCTATTTCTCACTTTCTCTTATGTCAGGTTCAGTGTATCTGATTTTATATTGAGGTCTTTGATTTATGTGTCTTTGATTATTGTGCCTGCTCTTGTGGCTCTTTTACTTCTATCGGGTTGCCTTGTCCAGCCACACTGTGATAGTTTTTGTTTTATCTTTTATTTTATAATGTTTCATTAAGAAGAAGAAGAACAGGAGGAAGAAGAGGAGGAGAAGGAAGACTGAGAGCAATTAATCCACCAGATTGCATTATCACTTTATCCTTTGGTCCTAGGCAAAGCTTTCAGATCCATCTTCAGTCTCATTTATACTGTTGCTAAATCAGCCATGAGTTGATAGTATCTTTGGATGCTTCAGACAATGCACAGGATATAGAAATGTGAAAAAAAATACTGGAAGAAAGGGATATATGCAAATGCTTTGTGTTCTTTAAGCAAGTGTAACTATGTCATAATTGGGGTGGGGGTGTTGTTCTAGGCTTCATGGTTCAGTTCTGTGTTATTTGCAGTTTGGTGCAGACTTAAATCAAATACACATATGTCACCTTCAATTGTTTGAGGCCAAGAATCTCTAAGGCATGGAAATCCAGCAAACTCCTGCTTCATGCTAGAGATAGAAGAGATGATACAAAATAATATTAATGAGTCTGTCTTGCATTCTCCATAGATGGCCATATTTAGACCTTATATTATTTTAGTTAAGTTGATATTTAAACTATGAGTCTGATAAAAAAGTTGCTCACTGAAGAATGCAAACATTCTATGAAATATGTATTCCTAATAACTTAACATTTTAGGAATTAAAATTTTTATGGTTAAAAAAAAGACACATTTTCTCTAGACAGAAAATATATAGGCTAAGTGGTAAATATTTAACATACTAAAGGGAATTTCTTTTAAACTATATAAAGTAGAAATAATTTCTAAATTACACACACACACACACACACACACACTACTTCTTTAGATTATATTTGTGACTCATGACATGAATATTAGAGTTCAGTATTTAATTGAAATGGAGTAACATTCCACTTTATTACTATTGCCAATAAGTTGTTCCAGAACATTCACTCTTAAGTTGGCATACAGATGACTAGAGAAACAAAGCTTGTTGCATGTGGTGCTTTTACAGATTGCATGAAGCTATATGCCATTTCTAATAGTTTACAGGCATTAAAGCATATCTCAACTGTAAATTGAAAACTTACTTTGTTGGATCTATTTGAAAATGTAATCTTAAATCTAAATTTCTGAATTTTGGAAATGGTAGGGCCCAGAAACAGCCTTTCTGTATAAAGTACCATTTCTGTTACTTCTTGTGTTTGAATGAAAATAGTTCCCACACATTCATATACTTAAATGCTTGGTCACCAGTTAGTGAAACTGTTTGGAAAGGCTTAGAAGGTGTGTCCTTGTTAGAATATGTGTACCATATTGAAATAGGTATGTCCTTGTTATGTGTGGACTTGTTGAAAGAGATGGGTCAATGGCTTTACAGTTTCAAAAGAACACACCATGCTTAACCCTCTCTTTCCCCCTGCTCCCTTCTGTGTGTATATTTGCCTGCAAGTGGAAGATCAGATGTGAATGCTCACCTACATATCTAGCACCATCTTTGCCTGCCTGCCACCATGTTACCCACCATGATGATAATGAACAGGATAAGCTCCTGAAGTTGAAGGTAGTAAGCAAGTCCCAATTTAATGCTTTCTTCTATAAGCTGCTTTGGTCATGGTATTTATTCACAGCAACAGAACAGTAACTAAGACAGAAGTTGGTAACAGGGACTGGTATATTGCTGTGATAGGCATGACCATGTTGTTTGAAGGGATATGAAAGACTTTGTGATTTTAGGCTAGAAAGTAGTTAAAAACTTTAAGTAAGGCTCCTACCATCCTAGTAGGAGTGTGGAAAACAGTAGTGCTTAGGGTGATTTAGACTATGGTGGCCTGGTTCAAGAGATTTCAGAGGGGATGAATATTAGTACCTGACTTAGAGACAATTCTTATGATGTCTTGGCAAAGATTGGCGTCTTTCTTCCTGAGATTAAATTGGAGAGCTTTGAATTAATGATGTTGATAGAGGAGATTTCTCAGTATTGGCTAGATAGCCTAGTATTGACTGTGTCAAGTGGTTACTAGTGATCACTCTTATACAGCTCTTCAATAATAAAGAGAAAATAGGACACAAAGAAATACAAACATTGGAAAATGTCATTTTGGAAGCAAGTCTTGAGCTCTAGGATACAAAATGTTTAAAGGAAAGCGTTATTCAAAATGTAATATAGAGAGTGGTGTCTTCAGGACAAGACCCCCCAGCTAAGCTTCCAACTTATGAAAAGGAATTAAAGCAGAGCTCAAGCATTATAATACAAAGACAGAGGCCAAGTTTCATAGCAAACAGGCAGATGAACTTGGCAGCTTTGTCTACATGGTTCTGAATTTAGAGTAAAGAAAGATACAGAGAAGGGTCTGAGGAATCTTTCTCTGAGGTTAAGAAAAGCTGCTGGGGCCATGTGTATGACAGAAGAATATCTGCATGGAGGCCTGGAGAGGATACTGATGCTTTGAAGGTGAAACATGGATTTTGTTGGAGATGCCAGAGCTGTGGAATACCTGTCAAGTAGAGCTCACAAGATGTGAATCCAGCCTAAGGGACAGAACTTTGATTTGGTCAACAAAGCTGGAAAGAAGAGCCATCTAATAAGCCCTTTAATACCAGACCTGGAGTTATGAAATTTGGAGTTTGCTCTTCTGGACTTTGGTCTTGCTTAGGTTTTGTAGTTCCTCACTAGGCCCCCATTTTGCTCTTTTGGAGTGATAATGTATATTCTGTCCCATTGTATGCTAGAAACATGACTATTTTCCCAAAATCCACCCAGGGTCTTCTCCATTTTCACAAGTGTGTCTTTATTATGAGTGTGTCACTTTCTCCTTAACGCTTTGGGCTTAATCCTATATTAAAATATCTTTAATACACCTCAACTTTGCTCTATCATAAACTAGCTAGTTCTAAAATTATTGTCAGTATCAAAGATACAAATCTTGATCTGGCCTGAGTTGGGGGCCCTAAAAAAATTAGAGAAATTCTCCAGGCTGCTGAGGGAGGAAGTGTGTTGTTATGTCTTCCTCCCCTTACTAATGATGGTTCGTGGAATTCTAAACATATTGTCTAACAGTAGTAGAGGCTTTCTGATAAAGAAACAAATATACTATTGCTCCCTTGATGTGGCAAATATTCTGGTTCCCCCCCCCCCCACTTAGACCATATAGTTCACAAATAAAAGACACAAAACCTTTAGAATTATAATAAGCCTAAAATCACTAGAACTGGGCAGGTATCAAACCCTCATTACTATTTTATGTATGTCCCTATCAATAACCCCGTGAAATCACTTGCCATGTTCTACCTGGGCAGCTCCCACTCCATCAGTCTGGCTCTCATGGCCACGTGCTTGTGATCCACCTACTCCCATGGTGACTTCTTCCTTTTGCCTCCTCTCTTCCATATGGTTGCTGCTTGAAACCAGAAACTCAGACTCTCAAGCCCCACCTACATCTCTTCTGTCCAGCTACAGGATGTAAGCATCTTTTTTAACCAATCAGGGATAACTTTGGGAACAAGGTTTACACAAAAGAGCTGGTATAAGTGAGCATATATTCAACTTGGAGCAACCGGGTCTTGGGATGAAGTATTTAGCATTTGAATACATAGCAGCACCCCATCACACTCCCTCTGTTTGAGTCAATTATAATGGGCTTCACAATCATCTGGGTGGGAAAACATCCTTCAAGGAAGGTGTCTGTTCCATAGATTTTAGAAATGGGATACTATCTGCTTAAGATATACTTTAGCATAGTTGCATTTTCCACATTTTTTTTTTTTTTTTTTTTTGTCTTTGCTGCTTTAGAGCTTCTACCACAATGGTCTCTCTGATTAGTGTTCACTCCTTCCCCTTTAGGGTGGGTGTTCTTTACAGTAATCTTTCTAGCCACTGTCCACTCTTATCCTGAAAGGGTTGAGATAGGCTGATTACATGACAGGCTTCAAATTGACAGTTAAGGGACTAGGTCTAAATTTCTGTTTCCAAGAACTGGGCAAGTCCAGTTACTGATAAAACAAAGCAAAGAAAAACAAAACAAAACCAACCCCCAAGCTTTAGGCAGCTAGTCAGAAGCTGCCTTGCCACCTGGCCTGAGGCAAGGACAATCTGGTCAGTGTCAGTTTTCAGACTTCCCCAGCAACAGTTTCCAGCCCAAAGTCCCTGGTAATGGTTCTGGAATTTCCATAGAGATTGATCCAACTGATTAAGCTAGAGGTCACCTACCCTGGAATTCTCCTAATATGCTTTAAATTGGGCCTTCAAGCTTACTTTGGGGTCTCTCTATCTTGATAATGGGAGACCCCAGCATGTTGGACTAATACAAAATATAACACTCTCTGTGTTTATGTACTATTTGAATCTGGGGGTATCATTATTCCATGAATCATGGATCCTTTAATCCCTTAGGAATTTTCTCTCCCACAAGTATCTCTGACCATTGGCCACTCTGATCTTCTAAGAGTGTTTGCTTTCATAGTGATCTTTCTTGCAACAGATGATATGATTCTTACCCCTTGAGAATACTTCCTCCATAATGGTCTCCCTGATCATGGCCTACCCTGATCTCTTGAAGGTGTTTCATCAACTCTATAATGACCCTATGTTCTAAGTTACATTCTGTGTACTATGCCTGGATTTGTTTTTCAGGAAGATCTCCAGACATGGAAGCTAAGGGGATGGCACAGCAAGATCCTTGTGACACTGTCTCCTGCCTTTTAAATATTATGAAGTGAATCCATACTCACTATAATGTGACAATGATTTATTGCAACTTAAACTTCTCTTTTCAGAGCTGTAGGAATAGTTTGGATCCTGATGACTGTTGGTAGGAGGGACAGGTCTTTTCTCCATTGTTTTGCAAAGTGCCTCACATGAAGTTTCTCCTAAAGTATGCAGTAAAGTGGTAAGCAAATAGGATACTGATCAAGAATAAACTGAACATAATTGAGAGTAAAGAAAATTACATTTCACCTGATGTTAATAAGGATAGAAATTAAGAAAAACCGATCCAAGAAGTCCTGAAAATGTGCTCAAATACTTTTCAAAATGACAAATGTATTTATAGCCTTAAACACCAAGGCAGCTGGAAATAGAGTATTTTAGACAGAAATTATGACTGGGGTTAGTAACTGTTGAGTTCTCATAAGAAACGGACTGAGTACAGTCTGTTTGGGGGCATTTGGGCAGAAGGAGTTCCTTTTTCAGGTCATCAGAGGTTAACAATATCCCAAACACTCAGAGTTGGGCACTAAACATGTCCTCCTAATTTTGATTTAAAAGACTCAATAAGTGATACACAAATATATCACAAAATAAAATTTTTGATACTATTAACTATTCCCAGCAGGAATAAGAATATTCTAAAAACACACTGTGGCCTTCTGATTAGGTATTAGACTATTGAAACAATAGTCCTCAATAAACTGGAATTTTCCATTCTAAAAGAAGGAAAAGCCCATACCTGTTGCTAGCTAGAGGAAAATTTTGTTTTCCAGATACTGATTTTATAGAACACTGATAATTTGTCAGAACACGTTGCAGGAGAGTCTGGAACACAGAGAATTGCCCTACTATGATTTTCTGTTGCTGTGATTAAATACTGACCAAAAACAACTCAGGGAGAAAAGGGTTTGTTTCAGCTTACAGGTTACAGTTCATTGCTGAAAAGGACCTCAAGTAGAAACCTGGAGACAGGAATTGAAGCAGAGACCATGGAGGAGCACTGTGTGTTGGCTTTCTCCCTTTGGACCACCCAATTTCTTCTATATTTTAGAACCATCTGGCAGAGGTGACACTACCAATAGTGGGTTGGCCTCTTCAGACCAAATGTTAATCAAGAAATCATTTTCAAAGACATTTCCAGATGCCAATCTGATGGAGGCAATTTCTCAGTTGAGTTTGCCTCATCCTAGTGACTCTAGTTGTAGATGACACTAGTTGTAAGAAAGTAAGAACAACAAGTCAATGATTTGTATAGCCATGCTTTGTCCAGGGCAGCTTAGTTTTATATAATTTTTTCTTTGTATTCATACTTAAATATCTGGTTATGACCTGGAAGATTGTGAGGTGTGTGTGTGTGTGTGTGTGTGTGTGTGTAGAAGTAGGTTTTCACTTGACCTTTTTTATTCTTTCCCATGTCACCACATTAAATAAATCTCATTTCTCCATTTTCATTCCTTTTCTCTTAAATAGGAATACTGAGGACAGGTGACTGAACCTAGCTGTTGGGTCTTCTATGGTCCAAGCTTTGCCCATCAACTCTAATAACTATATACTATTTTGATGTTTTTCCTTGATCAGTAGGTCCAAAAAGATTTACTAAATGAGGTGTGAATGAAATCATGGAAGAATCAAATAAATGCTCAACACACATTGCTGCTCCAGACAAACAGAATTTCTAAAGATATTGCATCTCTCTCTCTTCTCTCTCCCTCTCTCTCTCTGTCTCTCTTTCTCTCTCTGCCTAGCAGAAGGCTCATTCTGCATAGTAAATCTAGCTTTGCCAAAGTCACTATGGTTTCTGATAATACAAAAAGTCACAGATATATTTTGCACTGAAAATATAAATCTCCATTGGTAATAAGGTCTGTGTTGCATCTGAAATGGCAGGGGTAGGGTGGGGTGAGGGGTGGGCATAATCTATTTCCCAAACTCCCATCAGGTTTTAGTGGGAAGAGAGTCCTGTTGACAAAAGGTAGATTAACAGAGAAAAGCAGGCAATTTTAGTAACAGATGCATGTGAATACTGGAGACAGAATTGTTGCTCTTTGAAAACTAAATTCCTCTCCAAACAGTGGCTTGGAACTCTGTCTTAAGTGGGATTCCAACAAAGAGCAATGTATTTTAGACAGACAAAGGAAGGAACAAAAGATGCTAACCCCAGAAGGAATGTGCTAGAGCCCACACTGGATTCTACTGGCTATTGGATAGGCCTCTAACCTGAAAAATAGCTGTTTCCATGGATGGGGTGGGGTGGGGTTAATTTCTTCTGTAGGAAGGAACTGGAACAGATATAAAAGGCCTTTCATCTCTATGAACCTCTGTTCTTCGATTAGGTAGAATGAAAGGAAGAGAACTCTTCTGTATTCTAACTATCATTTTATTCAACAGTGCTTAATTGTTTTATTTATAATGTATTTTTTTCTTGAGGACAGAACCTAGGGCCTTGAACATGCCTGGCAAGTACTCCTGTACTGAGCTCCACCCACAGTCCTACATTTTAGGGAAAGATAGTTTGTTTTCATCTTATATTTCTATACTTTGTCCTATAGAAGATGAACTGAAAAGAAGAGAAGAAGGAAGAAAATAAAAAAATGGATAAGTAAAAAAAAAAAAAAAAGTCTAAGAAAAAAATAGGAAAAGAAAAGATTCCACAACAGATAAACATGTTCAATATTTATATAGCCTGCTTACTGCAGCTTTAGAAATTTGGGAGTGCAGAAATACTAATATTTACTCAATGAGCTATAAAGACTCTACATTAAAAGTATTTCTCCATGAACATATGCACATTTTATATCTGTGAATTTATAAAACTATAATATCTAAGTCTCATGTACTATAAACAAATGCTATTTTAATGTTGACACAGATATCTGGTCTTCAAGTATGTGATTCTGAAATCTAAGAAACTACTGTTTGGAAGAATGAATCTATTTCTTTCTATTATGAGGGATTTTTTTCTTTGGACTCTATAGTAGAAGTTTCTTAGGTGCTGAAGAGGGGCTTTTCTGAGACTTATTAGGGGCAGCATGATGTGTCTGCACCTGTAGGCAGTCACATTTGTGTCTTAATTGAGAGTAGAACGCTCTCAGCTGTGGTAATAGACCATGGAAATTATTATTGAATATAAAGAGTCTAACAGTCTCTGCTTTAAAACAAGAAAGAAGATAGGTGGACAAATTGGAGAAAGGAAGTAGATTTAATAAAAGTTAGGCCCTAAGAAAATAGAGTCTTTTCTGTTTCAAATTTTCATTGTAGGTAGTGGTGGTGATATGAAGCATTGGGCTGTGAAGGACTTCTGTGGGGCACAATATATTACCATGAGACAAGGAATATTAGATCTCTATCTTGAGAAGAGCTCTTTTCTCCAGGGCTTTGTCTCCTTTACTTCTTTGGGAAAGTCAACTAGAATCTAAGACCTTGAAGAGCACACACATTATATTCTCAGAAAAGTTAATTATTTCTAAATGTCAATTCATATGAGTTGAAGCAAACAGAAGGTATTACAAAGAAGTCCCAGTTTAAAAATCTAGAATTATGTATTAAGGAAGGCAAAAGTGACTGTTTCCATTCACCTTGCTACAGAGAGATAATATATACATACACATCCTGCAGAATCCTTTGATGAGCATTGGTTATGAGTAATTCCTGAGTCTGTATCTCAGATTCTAGTTGTCCTTCCTTAGCAAGCACAATATACAAACAATATTTTCCAGATGAGCTTGCTGAATGAGTATCCTAAGCTATCTTTGCCTGGTTATTTAATTAAATGTTTGAAACAGCTAGCCAACTCAGAGAAAGGCTGGGAAACAGAGCGTCAATGTCTGTACCAGACATCAGCACACCAAAATGCCCAATTCTGCTTCTCTGGAATTCTCTTATAGGAATTGTTAATGTATTTCTTATTTTATCTTTTAAAATGTCAGCATAAGTAAAGGAATGACAAGTAACTGTGAAACATGTTATATGATCATGTTTGTGGGTTCATTCCCTCCATACATTTTATTCAATGTCTGCACAGAAAAAAGAAAGAGGTGAAAAAGCATGGGAGAGTATATTCTCAATCAGGTTGTCACTAAAGGATTCATGGTGGGTCCTGGAGATGAAAGATTATGTTCTCAATCAGGTTGTCACTAAGGGATTTGTGATGGGTCCTGGAGATGAAAGATTATGTTCTCAATCAGGTTGTCACTAAGGGATTCATGGTGGGTCCTGGAGATGGCTCAGCAGGTAAAGGTGCCTGTCATCAAGACTGGCCATTTCAGTTGCCACACATGCTCCATGGTGAATATGCCCACATACAAACACACTGCACATAGGATAAGCAGATAAAATGGCACAGAAATACTTTGAAGACTTAATGAAAAATGTTCCATTTTAAGTATAAATATCCTAAAAACTTGGGTGTCACTCATATAATCTCAGATGGAGTTGGCTGTGTAATGGCCTTCTTAGATAATTTGTTGGGAAGACAAAAAATGATTTGACTTGAAGTCAAATCATGATTACAAGCTGATGGCCTATGTTCTGCTAGAGACAGCTTTTTTCTTGCAATTCTAAAAAATTCTCTGGATAGCTCATCTCTTGAAGATCAAAGCCCAGTCTTTTGTTTACATATCAATTCAGCCATTATTCCAGTTTCTCCCATGAATCAGCATCCCATGACCCCAACCCCTTAATTTTTAGAAAGAGACAGAAAGCATACATATATTTTTAACATTGCAAATGAATTCAAAGATCTGCCTGCCTTTGTGAGCACAGACAATGAGTTAGATGGGTGGTATCCCATCCTGAGATTACCATTTTTATCATGCCTGGACCCAACCTAGCTCTATCTCGGGTTGACTTTGAGCTCAGAAATCTGCCTGCTTTTGTTTCTGCCTGGCTTTGTATTTTTCTGACAAGTTGGCTCATAGTATAGCTGCCTCTGTTCTTTTAGATCTGCAAAGCTCCTCATACAATTCACATTGCATCCTTATATTTTGCACAGTTGAGAAATTATATATTCTTGAACTCATGCTTTCAGAGCTCTTTCCTACAGCCTTAAGAGCTGTCCTGCCAATCTCAACATTTACCATTTTGCTGAGACATTAGTGATACTATCAGCTCCTGGACTCATGCTGTCTCTGATTATCATGGAGTCATTAACCTTGACAGAGAGGACATTTCTCAAAGGAGGAGTATGAAATATGTACATTATTAAGCAAGCAAGCCTTATGCCCACATCAACCATCAACACTTGTGGAGGCCCACATCCTGTTGGCTCTATTCCAGGGACAGGAAACCATGTCACACTATCCCTTCCACATGGCCAAACAGGACTTGGCAGGAAAATCCAGCTCTTCAGTGGCCCTCAATGCCCAGTCTTTGTACCATACAATCAAACTTGCCATACAGTATGGGTAAAAGCAAATCCCAAAAGTACATTGAGTCAAGAGGTGAAGAAATAGATCACATCTCTATGGAAACTGCAAAGATTAGTGGCTGAATACTGTGGGAAATATATAAAAAATGCACCATCCCACACTATCACTGGCTACTCTGTGGCCCCAGCAACTTTGCTGCCTCTATGGGTAGCCCCATTTAGCAACCACCCATCTTGTGGTTCTCTTGCTGTGGATTCTGTTCACATTCCCAAACCCAGTAAAATCAAGACTCTAGAGGCTTGTAATTTATCATTCAGATTTATATTAGTAAATTCTCAACCCACAAAATGCCCACACAATAAACTCAAAACTCAATTGATATAAACACAAGCTACACAGCTGGATGGGGCAAACATACCCCATCCAGCTTAATATTTAATCATCTATCTAAGAAATCCCCCGTACTTATGGGTTCCAGGACTGTGTGGTTCTGGCTCCTCTTCCTCTCCTATAGGTTCCATCTTATCTCTTCCTCTCCTCTCTGTCCCTCTGTCCTCATCTCTAAAATTCTCAGCCCACCCTCCTTCCCCACTGCCCAATCACAGGCTCTCACCTTATCTTGTACCTGTCCTCACCTGTGCAGAGACAGCAATCCACAGCAGAATGCACAGAGTCTATCATTAATTAAATTTATTATTTTAATCACACCACAAGCGGTGGGTACATAGAGATGAACAATGATAAGTAAATATGCTTCACACATCTTTGTATCTGAGTATCAGACTTTGACATGATGTGGCACAAAGATAATCATAACAAGGCAGACAGCTAGGTCCCTTCAGAGAGTTGCTGCTTTCCATCTGTGGAGGCAGAAAGAGCAGTGAGTCAGCAATAAAAGAATATGATATTTGTTCTCCATGCAACAAACAGTTTCATATGTTACATTCCAGCCAGTGATTCCAATATTTCTGAAGTATCAAATATATTAAACTATGCCACACTGCCTCTTTTTGAACAAGAATATATACTCTATAATATTGGATTAAAAAAAATCACATTAATCTGGGGTCTCAGAAGATACTTTGAACTTTGAACAATGTTGATATTTTAAAGACTGGATATTTTTAAAGCTAGATTGAATACATTTTGCATTAAGAAATAATGATACACCTATGAGAACCAGTAGTGGATGATGTTTGAATAGGAAATATCTCCTATAGGCCTTATGTTTGATCCTCATTTGCTCTCCAGCTAGCAGCACTATTTCTGCAGGTTGTAAAACCTTTTGGCAGTGAAACATGAATGGAGGAAGTAGGTAAAATCAAATATTGAGGTATCAACTATGCAGCGTCTGTGTATGTGTAGCTCAATGGTTTGGTCTGACCTTTTTTGTTTTGTTTTGTTTTTTATCTTTATTGATCAAGGTTTTAATATCATATATAAATTGTATTAAATGTACAATTAAAGGTAAAAATGGGGCATGATTGTGGATTTCTGTTACTGCAGCATTCATGAGATGAGCACAGGAGGATCAAAAGGTCAAGGTCATGCTTGGCTACATAGTGGTTTGTGATTTGAAAGCTACTCTGGTATATGTGATACTTCACCCCAGAAAACCAGACCAATACAATAGCAATGGGATGAGAGCAGATGAGGCAACTTTAGCAAACATGCAGATAAGTGAAAGTGAAGGGTAAGAAGCAATCCTGGAGAACCCAGATGCTTACAGGCTTGGGCAATACGTTTTCGGCATGGAAGACAGAGGGAAAACATTCTTGAAAAGAATCACCTTAGAGAGGAGAAGAGTATCTCAGTGAAGAGAAAGTGACTGACAGATAAGTTAAAAGCAGATAGTAATCAGGTAGAATGCAGTGGACAGGAAGGACAGAATAAGAGATAATGCTTTGGAAACAGTGAACTCATTTGAGTCCTTGACAGAGAAGCCAGATTAGAAGAGTCTAAGAAAGAAATGGTGTTGTAAGAGGTAAGTTAAAACAATACAAGTACAAGTTAAAATAATACAATACACTTTCCAAGTGTCATTTTACCAATTTGGAATAAGTCACTGGAAATTACATGGAAGCATATCCCTAAATATCCATGTGACATTTATTTATTTTTGTTTATATGTATTGGCATGCACATTCACATACCTCCATGCATAGACACACATATTTATACATGTACATGCAGAAAAATAATAACATTTTTCTTAAGAAAGGAACTTTTGATAACAAATGATTGGTTATCAAATATAAATGCTATATATCACTTAATAAATATTTAGTGAAGCTTGGTTAAATTGTTAGTGTTTCCTTTAAGTAGCTTTTTTATTGATTTATTGTTTGTAAGCTGTAAGGGCATTTCTAAAGTCAATGACATTTCTACCCATTTGTACTTGGTGCTAAGGAACCCAAGATGTTCATGGATGAAGAGTTCCTGCCAAAGAGGTGAGGAGAACTGCTGGGCTCCAATTTCCTCCTACGTGAAACATTTCCTCTTGGAGGGAACCTTCTCAGGGCAGTATTATCTAGAGTGGGGAACACCTCCTAACCTGCATGGACGATCTTTAAAGATTCAGGATGTTTTAACGAGAGGTGATACTCCTTCCTTTGAGGAAGCTCAGGTGGTATAAGCAACTCAAAGGCATCAAGAAGTCCTGGATGTGACAAAATGTACTGGGCATTTCAGTCTTCAAGATACTGTCATACAAACGTCTCAATCTAGAAGACTCTTGGACAAGATTAGCAGCCTGGAAGAGGCAGATCACCTAAGCTGCCTAGAAACAGCTGGGGTCACCAGAGCTGCTTGGAAGGGGCTCAAACCAACTGATGTGTGTGGAAAAAGCCCTCTCCAACCTGTTGACATGCCCACAAGCTGTGCAATGCATTCTATTTTCAGTTCGTGTGAACTGTCATTCATGCTGGCTTGGGCTTTTCATGGTAGTTGTTTTTCATCATTTCTGCTACTGTAAGTAACTCTTTTTTACACATTCCTACAACGAACCCCAATAAAACTAGTCAGTCCATCTATTTGGCCCTGGGTGTTCTTCATACTTTTGATTGTCCTCAGTTTCTTGTCTGGGGCGAGCAGATATTTGCTCATGTCTGCCCAAGAAGAGTGCCACATTCTAAAGATGCAGAATATCCTATTGGGAGCTGGTTCATGACCTGGGTCCATGTAGCATGTGCTATGTGCTAATTCTATGAAGTAGGTGTCATCATTTCCATTTTAGAATAAAGAACACAGTTGACAAAACTGCTCCATCAGTAAAAAGCCCATCACACAAGCCTAAGGACAGAAATCTATCTACATAAAAAGATAGGCATTGCAATAAGTACCTTTAATCCCACAACATGAAAGGCAGGGACAGGAGGATCCCTGGAGCACACCTGCCAGCCAATCTATTTGAATAGGTACAGTCCAGGCTCAGTGAGAGAGTCTCAAAACATGATGTGGAGAGTGATACAGAAGGGCTGTATGTCTACTTTTGGCCTCAGCACACACTCTCACACATACATGTATCTGTACACACACATGTATAGACACACATGGATATATCCTATTAGATCAGGAATAATGGAGGTGTCGTGGAAATATAAGATGGCAGTTAGTGATCTCCAGAAACAGAATTGTTCTTCTAATCCAAACAACTGAAGGGATGGAGGCTCTCCTTGGAAGTAGAGAGGGAGCATGGTGCGTGTGTGTGTCTGTGTGTGTGTGTGTGTGTGTATTGTCTGGTGTCCAGGGTCTTGGAGTTTTATAGGATGAAATGAGGGCGAATTTGGAAATGGAAGAGTACATATACAGGTCACTACCCCTGCAGTCTGAGTGGTGGGTGCTAGCTGGGTTCGTGTGTGGATCTCCTTATCTGAAGCTTCTATGGGTGATATCGGTCAAGTCAGCTTTCCTGTCTGGAGTTTCTCAGTTCAGCTTTTAGGTAATTTATTCATCACATGCCAACAACAATAAAACAAAATGAAGTAACAAACTAAAAAGTTTAAGCAACTTTTCTAAGTGGCAGAAAATAGCATTCTTTTTGAAGTGAGTCAGCAATCGCTTAAGAGAAAACATAAAAGTAAAGTGGTATAGGATGGGAGCTCATGGAAGTTGCTGGCGGGCATTTAGGTGACTAGTTTTCTTCTCTTCTCTGACTGCTGCTTGTCATTTGCTCCATTCTACCCACAAACAGCATCAAGCAAATTGGACTGAGTTTTTGTACTTAGTCACTGTGAGGCTTTTGTCTTTATCTGGAACCAGCTGTGCTTAGTGCTTTAAGCACAAGCACACAAGAAGCCCCTGAGGCTTGCCTGGTGACAGTTCAACAAAGAATATCTGAGCTGTTTAAAGGCAAAACCCCCTGACCAGTTCCTACACAGAAAAGGAGCACCACTTTGTTAGAAAGCCCTCAGACCATGTCAAAATAATTGTTTCATTTCAGACATACTTGCCTACAGGTATTTTTAGTTGTATGTGCTACAGTAAGAACAAACAGACTAGAATTCAACTGACGGCACTGAAACTTTAAATTGAACACTGCCTAAATTTCATACATTGAGGGTTGACTAGGCCAACTGAGGATTCTGATCATTGCCTGTTCTTCACAGGTTGCTGTGTAGACTTACTTTCTGTATTTTATTTATACAGACTATATAACAACATTTAGAAAATAAAAGTAACTTTTAAGAATAAAAGTGATTTAAATGATTTTTCTTATCCAACAGAAAATTTGCTTAAAATAGCTTTTCAATCTACCTCAGCCTATCTTTCCCCGTTGTATTCTTCTTTCTTTATTTATACCTCACTTATACACATCTGTGGCATCAGGCGATGCACTGCGTTTGCTCTTCATCATCTTTATCCCACAATGCTTTGCACAGATTGATGAGGAGAAATGTGCTACAGATTTGTTTCTTCAAAAAAGGACATCAAACTACCATAATCGGTTAGTCTGACAGTTGAAATTAATCAACCCTCTCTTTTTTCTCGGTGGCAGGAGAGAGGGAGGAGGGGAGGACTGAGAGGGAGGCTCTGTATTAGCATGAATCTGTGCTCTACAAAGGGAAATCTGTCCCTGTGGTTGGATAATGAAGTGCATATGTTTTCAATTAGCGACATCTCTGTGCTTCACTTAAAGGCTTTTATTTGCTGTTCTAATTTCCTGTATGATTCATGTTTCTACATGTACAAAGAAAATAAATCAAACAATTACTTGAATCAATTGAAACGAGCATGCGAAACAGTAAAGAAAACCCATTTATTTGCAGGGGTTGGCCACAACAGACAAACACAGTCCTTAAGCCATTTCATCCTCTGACCAATAAATAAATAAATAAATAAATAAATAAATAAATAAATAGGGCGCCTTCTGAAACTTATTTGAACAAATATGTATTTGTTTGTGTGGGTACCAGAAACACGTGCTGGCATTGGTAGAACGAAAGGGGAAAGGTAATTTACCACAGTCCTGGAGAATTTATTTCCTCTGGAACCGGAAAACAAAGCAGCTCTTTAAAAATTAGCTCCTAGTCCCAAATTGCATTATCTCAGCATTCTCAAGCGCATCACCAATCGGGTAACCTTTGGACTCCAGAGTTCAGACATGTAGAAAGTGAGTACGAGCCTGGTCCCTTCAGCTTTTCCTGCGAGGGGTAGCTCCACAAAGCGTCCCCAAATAGGGCAACACTTGTCGGGGGCGGAGGGGTAGCTCTTTTAGGGCGAGTCAGGGGGTGCAGCTGGGGCAAGGAATGATCCCAGACCAGAGAAAGGACGGTCCGCGCTGGAGGAAGGACACTCCGTGCACTTCTCCGGAACTCCCTAGTTTCCCTCTGGGCAGTAGCCTGGCCCTTGGTGATGCTGTCGCCTCCCGCACCTACCCTGCAGCCTCGTGAAGCGCGGAGAGTGTTGCCTGGCGACGCGGGACCCGGAGGCACAGCCGGTCCGGCCGAGGGGTCGCGGAACCCCAGAGGGAGTCGCTCATGCAATCACTCCACGACTTCCCCAGTGCAGTCGGAGGCGGAGAGGAGCGAGCATCCAGCAGTACTGCGTGCCCACGCGCTGTCCCCGCACTAAGCCCGCACGCCCCCTCGGTCGGAACAAACTCCGGGTGCACAAGTCTGCGCTGCACAAGTTCTTCGGCTGGAGCTGGCCAGGCTCGCGTTTGTGGGGCGTTCTTCAGCCTTTCCACGGTTACCCGGAGCGCAGTGTTAAGCAGCTTGCCCCATTCTCCACTCTGTGTATTTCAATTCCCCTATCTCGCTCCATTCGTGCCAGCACCGGTTGCCTTGTGTGGGCGGAGGAAGCCTCAGCGCTTTCCTACAGGGCCACGGACTCGAACCCACGTCCAGCTCCACGGCAAGCTTCTCTGCTGGAGTGGGGTCAGTAAGGCGCCACCAAGAGCCTGACCACGGAGCTCAGAAACCCGGGGGACTTCTCGGCCCGGTGCCTAGGCCTTGCCTAGCCTTTTAGCGAAGGCTTAGCAGCCCTGCTTACCTGATCCACTACTCTCATCCAGTCTTTTGTGCGGCGACACGCCCCCGCCCCTGCGGGAACCCGGGAGGTGGGCTGTGGGAGGGCGGGCGCTGGAACGCAAGCTCCCTGACCCTGCCACCCGCGCCGAGTCCCGCTGCCGTGGCTAAGCTCTCCGCGGCGCTACAGCCTCTCGGAAACAAAGGTATCCCTAGCCTTTTCCTGGCCCTTCCACGGTTTCTGGGTTCTCTGGTGAGAGTCTGTCTGTGTATCTGGGAACTGAGCATCCTTACTCTGTCGTCTCGGAATTCCACCTAGAGCTTCGGAAATGTGAATGTGTCCCCGCCCTGGCTGGGAAGCAAGATCGCGGGGGACCTCCAAAATAGCCCTTCTCGTCTTATGTAATTAAGGACCCACGAGCTTCCCAAAGCACCTCTACGATCTCCACAGTGCTCAGCTTCTCTCCTCCTCCCCCTTCTCTCCCCTGTCTCTTTCTCTCTGGTCCCCCCTCCCCGTGCGCCCTTGTGCGCGCGCCCGTGTTCGTGCGTTCTTTTTCATTTCTACCATTAGGAAACCTACTCAGAGCCGCTGTGAACTCTGAAGAGGCTCAGCTCTTGTTTCCCACGGATTCCTGCCTCTCCGGAAACGCTGCCAGCGAATACACATGAGGGTGTCAAGCTGGAGAGACCATTAATCCCCAAGAAATGAAACACGGCGGAGAAACAGCAAAGCTGGAAGTCTGGAAGCGGCCTTAGCAGGAGTGTAGGGTCTGGAGTAGGCTAAGGGGTCCTGGTCCCCTCGCTTCAGCACCGGAAGGGATGGACAGCGTCTCCCAGCTGCGCTGCTGCCTGGGGGACCCAACTGTGTTGCTGCTGCTGCCTCAGCTGCAGTCCTCGCGGCCACAGTCGTCCGCAAGAGCTCTTAGCAGCTAAAAGGCGGTGCCTCGGGTCCCCTTCCTTGATGGACGAAAACCAGCCCTCCTCATCTTCTGCCACTCATATCAACCCGGCTCCACAGAGTTAAAACTCTAGGCAGCAACTTCAAGAATAATTTTCTCTACGGAACTTGGGGGAATGCAGGAAGAAGAGTGGAGTTGAAGTTCTTAAAAGCACCAAGGAACCATGGGCGCTGCGGTAGGAATTAAAATACTCAAAGGCCCACAGTTTTTAAAATAAGAACGTCCCTGAGTGGATTGCAGCTGTTGTGGAGATAGCTTTGTGAGAGGTCGGAGATACTAAACCCCAACATTAAAGAAGCTGAAAAGAAGCTAATACCTCTGCTCAGCAGGTATGTGATAATACTATTACATCTGTTTCAACACACACTAATGACTTTGCAAGGTTTAACAGAAAAGACACAAACATTACAACTGAGGATTAAGGAATGTTCTGGTTGTTTGAAAGTAGTAATTCCTATGTTAGTATCTTAGAAAATCTCTTCCTTGATAAATTAGTCTGGAATTTTACTTTTCTGGAATCTCTTGACAGAGGTGATGACAATATGTAATTGACATACATTAGTATAGAAAATTTTTATTTGGTCATTTTCTTCCTACTTAACTAATAGCTTTGGGGATCCCTGTGTGTCTTACTGTTTTCTTTAAAACTAGTCTGCACTGGTGTTTTGCAATCATGCGTATTAAGCTAAAAGTGATCCACTAAACGTGATTCTGGTTGTGCTATATTGCATCTGAAATATATATTTGAAATAGAAATATGTATATCGAAAAGTTGGAAATGGCTCAGTCACCTCTTCTAATATTTTAGATGGTTATAATTTGCTAAAATATTTATAGGTACAAAATATGTATACATCAATATCTGATCCCTTTTGTAATCAGAGCCCTCAACTTATCAGAGACCTTAGACTTATCAACAGATATCTCAAGGCAGGAAGTGAGCAGCTTTCTTGTGTGTCTGTAAGAGAGTGGGGGCTCCCTCAACATTCTGACTGATTAGTTCTACAAAACATACTTGTTTCTGAAACTGAGTGAGAGAGATTAATCGGTTATTAACAGACCAAAAATCTCAACATAATAATTATTTTTTTCTTGATAGCTCTTTCTAGACCCTTCCTATAGAGCTTTAAAATTACAGCTTCCACAATGACCTTGATAAGCATTGGACTTTAATGAAAAGGGTTTTCTGTGTAAAAAGCAGTTGTACAAATGTATAGTCCATGGCTGGCATTTCAGAAAGAACTCATTCAATTCCAGTGGGATCATTCTGCTCAACAGAGAGCTTTGACTCAGAGGAATGATTCTCACAGTCATGACAGCATATGCTTAACCAAGTCTGTGAAGTTTGTTTCTTGAAAAGCTGGAGGAGTTTGGAAGATATTTTTTTTTTTTAATTTTATAAGCCACGTATAGCTGAAAATAAAATGCCTTTACATCACAAACAGTAACTCTCACTTTCTTGATTTGAACACCCAATCTCCTGAGCCAGGGTGGTACTTGTTGGTGGACTAATGGCTGCCTGCTATATAGTGACCAAGAGTAACAATTCTACTCTGAGGAACTGTCATTTTTAACTGCCACTCACCACGAAGCTGCCTGCATCACAGATAGAGAGCAGTAGCTCCTTGGAGGCATGTTTGCCCTAGATAGGTCAGAAGTGATCTTCAGAGGACTAGAAGTCTGCACTAATTGCTGTGGATTCTTCCAATGGACCCTTTTAGAATCTCCTTTCCTTTCAAGTTTGAGAAATGTGGAAGCAAATTGCCACATGGAAGATGGAATCACATTTTAGCAGAGTTACAGCACGTGACCAGACTATTATTTTGGTTCTTAATTAATTAATGTAGACTGACTCCCCTAGTCAGCGGAGCATAAAATGATATGTGGAATACATTCTGGAATGAAGCCTGCGTGTCTTATGACCGCAGTTCCCCTCTTAGTGGTGGAGGGGGCAGGCTTTCTCTATGTGGAACAGAAATTGAATAATGGAAAAGTTACCTTTGTCTAATCCCTTCGCAGATTTGGAAGTAAATAAATCGAATTCACCACTCCAAAGTCAACAAAGTGTGTTGAAGGTCTTGCCAGCAGCTGTTTCTGGAGAAATGTCACTGAGATAGAATTTTTGTAAGCCTCTTTAGTAGCTGTCTAAAGGCTAATCTCTAATCACAAGTAAGTGAGTAAATAAGTGGCTAAATAAGTGAACCAATAAAGGAGTAACGGGGTTAATGGGAATCAGTCTTTATTTTGATTCCACTCATCTCTGAGAAGAAATCAACACTGTATTTGATAAAGTGTCTCCCATGTATGCAAACAGTCCCTGCCTAGTGGAGATATAGATATAGATATAGATATAGATATAGATATAGATATATAAAGGAGTGTCAATTCAATGAGTATCTCAATACTAGAGATACTAGAGGTGATTTGAGTCCTGGATCTCTTCTAGTGATTTCCTCTTTTTGCCTGGAGATAGAGGGATTGCAATTTGGAAAGAAATTCTGACTCAATTTTTTAAATTATAAATTATTACAAAAACAGAACATAGATGCTAGGAATGGTAAATCATACCTCTAATTTTAACATTGAGGAGGCCCAAACAGGACAACTGTGGGAAGTCTGAGGCCCATACGGGATACACAGTGAGCTACAATGTACACAGAGAGCTGCAGGATACACAGTGAGTGGCCTTTAAATGAGATAATGATGCCAAATATCAAAGAGCCTTCTTAAATCTGAAAATAATACTCTTATGCTTTGAAATTTTTTGAACTTATTAAAACTGAAGTAAGTGAACAACATTAGCACCAAACTATGGAAACTCAAATTGAAAATGATATAGAATTAAAGATAGTTACATTGGGACAGTCAGTTAACATTTAGGTAGTCTACAGAAAAGTTTAGCCAAATGGTTCTTAGTTTTTTTTTTTTTTTTAAGATTTATTTATTTGTTTTATGTATATGAAAACACCATAGCTGTCTTCAGACACACCAGAAGAGGGCATCAGATCCCATTACAGATGGTTGGGAGCCACCATGTGGTTGCTGGGAATTGAACTCAGGACCTCTGGTAGAGCAGTCGGTGCTCTTAACCTTTGAGCCATCTCTCCAGCCTGGTTCTTAGTTTTATAGCTTAGTTTGTATTTGGGGTTGGGTTTCAGATTTGGGGGGACAGATTCTCAATATTCTGCCCAACATTTTGTAAAAGCTAGGAATTACAGACAATGAATGTGTACATTGCACTCTGACCTGTGAAACAAAGGCTACTAATAAACATTGTTAGCCAGAAACTGGTCATCGTACCTCTCCCAAAACCTGTACAGTGAGCAATTGCAGGACACTTATATGGAGAGCACGTTTTCTTAGTATTTCTTCCTCTGTACCTGAATGAGCTGAACATGGCACACTGCAGTGCCAAACATGCTATGTATTACAATGAGGAAAAACAAGGGCTGTTTGGCCGTAAAACGACCAGGCTTCCTGAAATGCTGGTGTGAGGAGAGAATGAGCCACTCACCCCACTGATGCTTCATTTCTTCCCTCAAGTGGGGAAACCATCAGCCAGTGAGAAGCAGATCTTTATATATAGACACACATGTACTTCTTAAAGGTTAGTGAACTGGTTAAATGCTCTGTACTTTAAGGACCGTTAGGAAGTGTGAACGTGATGGTCTGAGAGTCTTCTGGGAACCTCCGTGCTGTATCTGGGCATGATTATAAGGGGTTTCTAACAACATTCATTCATCCATGGAAAAGTTCCCTGAAAACTGCTGCATGTCAGGGATGTAGCTAAAAACTCTCATGCTGAAAATAAAAAACCTTTCCTGATAATGCTGTAGTTTTTAACATCTGTTTTTGATATAAATATTTCAAACTAGTCTGAAGTTTTTAAAAAAAATATTTAATATTCAACATTAGTGCCATGTTTTCTATCAACTGGTCAAATTTAGGTGAACATGATCCCACTCGGTCTATCACCTTTCATTTAGACTTTTGAGAAAATTCTTACTGTCCTTTTGTTATGATTTTCTTCTCTATGAAGGGTTACTATTTATCACTAATTTCATGGACTCAGAAACTCAGAAGACTAGGTAGACGTTGAAACTATCTGAAAATGCATGAAAAAAGCATCTGGCTTGGTTTCTGGTCAGTGGGGATGGGGTGAAATGTAGATTCTGTGGGGCTGATTGTTGTGAGCATGGAACCTGCAGTTGCTGGCTGTGAGGGTGCAGCCTTCATGTGGCCTGAAGCCTACGCTATGCTCAAGTCTCTTCGGGGACTCCCAAGTTTTGTCACGTCACAATTTGTTTTTGTCAGATGGCATTTTCTAGAATGCAACACAGCAATATTTTTGTTTGTATAGGTTCCTAGGCTATCATTAAATATACTGAGAAATATAAATGATTGTTAGACATCATAGTAATTTCTAATATGTTTGATGGTTAAACTATTTATGAGTGGTCCAGAAAATAAAAATTTGTAATTATTTGGGTATAGAATTTTAAATTGTGAGAATCTACTTGTTTCTTATGTGAAAGAGAAAAAGATTTAAGAAAGTGAAAGAAAATAATTTCTTGTGTCTGAGAATTTTATCTTTCTTCATCGTGAAGCTTGCTCAGAATTGTAAATATGCAAAGAGTACTGAAGTTTATTAAGCAATTCATTAAATAATTGATAATTACTTATCAACTTTAATTTACATATGTATATATTTAAAAAATAAAACATTGTAATGTAATTATAGGTTTATTATTATACAATTATTACATTTAGCAAATACATTACCACCCATTCAGAACTCTAAGTAAGGATTTTTCTCTTTTTTTAAAGGAATGAATACTTGATAATTATTCATAATAAATGGATAAAAGAGCAGTCTTTTAGAAATTGCACCTGAATTTAACAGTCATGTTAAGTTTTATAGTTTAAAAACCTGTAAAACACATTGTAAAATGCTTAAGTAAAAAAAGGGCAATGCATTTCATCTTCAAATCTCTGGCAAGGACTAAGTATCTCACAGGAAGCAGACTTAATGAGATGAGTGAAAGAAGGGGGTTGCTATGAGTACATACAGCCTGCTTTTGTTACATGCATGGTTACAAAGTCTCGGGCAAATTAACAACATACAACGCTCTTTTATTACATTCATGGCTATGCAGTCTCTGGTGAATTAATTTACTTATTAGCAACATATGAACTCTTGATCTTGTAGTAAAATCACTACTGGGCCCATAAGGGAAGTATATGAAAACCCAAAGATTTGGGTCAACTCAAAACTCTTCCTCATGCTCTAGTATGTCCGTGGTGGGCAGAACACTAGCTCAGGACACATTGGCCCATTCCTTGCTAGATTACTTTGTAGACAAGTAGATTCAGGTGTAAAGATAGCAGTTACATGTCATAGTCCTGTCTTCATTTTGAAGTATCTGGCAAATCAGTCTCTCTCTCTCTCTCTCTCTCTCTCTCCCTCCTCCCCTCTCACTTCTCTCCCAGTTTTGTTATCTTTGGCTTATCAACATAATTTCTGTTTCAAACTCACTTCTTCCTTCCTTCCTTCTTTCCTCCCCCCCCCTTTTAACTATGGGACTTGCCTACCAAGACTTGAGTGGGGAAGGCTCTTCCAAAACCACACTGACTGAGGGGACCAGGTGATCTTCATTTGATTACCATTGTGCATTTGTGGAAAGTGAAGCACAGTATAAGAGAAAAGGGTCATGCCCTGAAATCCTGTTGACTACTCTAAGAAAGATTTCCAAGTTACTCATCTTAACGTGATAATCAGCAAAAAGAGCCTCAGTGTTCTCATGCCTCAAGAGAGCTCACTGACTTGTAGTGAAGAGTTAAAATGAAATTCTCAGTGTGGCCTTTATGACAGGAATCCACACTTTGTGGATATCCTTCTGCTTTGTTATTCAGAAACAATAATCAGGCACAGAAATGGAAAATAAACAGTGAGCACAAAAGTAACTTATCTTGAATAGTTTTTTGTCATATATTTAGTTTTGTTAACCATCAATTTCAAATAATATTAGCTAATTTGTTATATGTGAGTCCTGCTACAGATTAACTAGACTACCCTTTGACTTTCTGGTCTCTTTTTAATTTTGAAGTTAAGCCTTAAAAACAAATCAATCTCATTGTCTACACTTAACACCAAGGTATAATACATAGGGTGAATTTACAATCAATGTAAGTCAGCTCACGGTAGTCTAATTTTGTAACTGTACAATGTAGGGGCTGCTTCTTTTCTCTCTGAGCACATAACTGTCACCAATTAAGGATCATTCTCATTAATTATAAAATGGAATTCTCCTGTTTACCTAATCAGCTTATTTTTAATTTCTACATCATATTAGTATTGTATGACAGTAAATTTCTGGTCAGTCTCTTAGAGTGAGTGCATTTCGTTGCTATGTGAAAACTTCATTGAACATAGTAAATACATTCCAAGAAACTTAATACTGTCTTTTGTTTCTATCCATTGAATTATTCCATGGTATTTGGCACAATGTTAATAGTCCAACTTTAAGAGATCTTATGTAGTTCTGACAGCAGGACAATGAAGCTGACTTTCATTACTAGTTTCAAATGTTATGATTAAAATCAGTACAGATAAATTGTTCTAACACCTAAGTAAACATTATAATTTAAGGGTGAGTTTCATGCTTTTCTACATTTTACTTGCAGTTTAGGAAAAGCTCTCTCTTCTCTTGTCTTGCTTATTATATTATTATATTATTACATTGCAAATACATTATTTATATTATTTTAATTGTGTGTAAATGTTTGTGGGGAGGACTGTATGTACACATGGATGCCATGCTTGTGAAGGTCAGAGGAATTAAATCCTTTTGGAACTGGAGTAACAGGTGATTATGAGTCATATGCTGTGGTTGATTTAAAGCAAATTTAAGATCCGTTGTAAGAGCATGCTCTTGACTGCTGAGCCATCTCTCCAGCTCACATGGTTTCCCTTTTCAGGGTGTGATAATATTTTTTTAAATAACAAAAGGAATGAACACATAAATACCTTTGTAACTGAATTTTATTGAGTTTATGTTTGGGTGACTAAGTTGCAGGAGATATTGAGATGTGTGAGGATCTTGAAAGGATTATGCAGTATTTGACTTTAACAGCATGATCAAATGTTGAAAGTCACAATTTAGGAGCATCATTCTGTCATAGTGGGCCAGGCTGAGTTCTGTTGCAGAGTCCAGATCCAGGATGAGGACAAATGCACTTCATGGGGTGGAATTCAGAGAACTGTCAATCAAAACTGGA
The DNA here is from genome assembly GCA_019843965.1 of Rhynchomys soricoides. NCBI lineage: Eukaryota > Metazoa > Chordata > Mammalia > Rodentia > Muridae > Rhynchomys > Rhynchomys soricoides. The sequence continues at coordinate 7,682,657 of JADRCH010000109.1, forward strand.
TGACTAGATGCCATCAGGTCACAAAAGAGAATCAAAAGTTAGAGCCAACTGACACTGTGTATGCTTTGTACCTGTTAGGTCAACGCTAATGTTCTCTCCCTGTAAAGTACGCTTCAGAAGGATTTAAAATTTTTCCAGAGATAGAAGGTTGCATTTCATCAGAAAGGGAAAACAGACACTTCCAATGCAATTCTCTGAATGCAGGTTCTGCTGAAACTGTGAAACTCTGTAAGCTACCGAGAAAATGAAAGAAAAAAATATGGATGAGCAGAAGAACACATTTCAGAAGGAAGAACAGATAGAAGGGAAGATTATGAGAAGAGGAAATTTAGGAACGTACAGAGAAAAAAGCAGAAGCAGGAGAAGTGCACCGAGCGAGCTGTGTCATATTCTCTGTACTGTCTTCCTGTTTCCCCACTGCCCGGTGCCCCGGGCAATGGTGACACTGCATTTTGGGTAATATATTTTATATAATTATATATTATAGAAATATAATTATATAATGCATAATTATAATATATTTTATATATTATATATAAAAATATATAATATTTTATACATTAATTTATATAAATAAATTAATATATAAATACATTAAATAATATATTATTTAATATTATCAATATTAATATAATATTTATTTAAATAATATAAATTAATATATAATAAATATATTAATTTTATATTATATATTTATATATAATATAAAATACTGAACTACACACACACACAAAGCAATTGAAGTTTCTTTTGTTTTTTCTGAGTTGTTATATGCTCATTTTTAGGAAATCATGTAAAACTCAAATGAAAGACAAAACCAACGTTTGCTTTAGTCACTAAATTATCGACTTTACTAGGAACATGCAACATGTTATTGACTTGAGAGGTTAAAGTAATCTGGAAAAGTTATGTGTCTCTTTTTCTTATTATATATTCCCATTATAAATACATATAGGCTACTATTTTTCTTCATTTTTGATGTGGAAAACTGAAAAATTCTGAATATACAGAATTGGTCAAAGAGAGCTACACACTAATCTCATTTTCTGCATTTGTGTTTGCATTAAACTTTTTATTACTTTTATGTTACTTATTATTTGTGTGGGTGAGGGAGCATGTGCAAGTCTGTGAATGTGTGTCCATGGAAACATGATGTACAATTTAGTGTGCAGCAATGGATTCTCTCCTTTGTCATTTGGGTCCCAGGGATTGAACTCTGATCATCAGGGATGGCAGTCAGCATATTTACCCTGTGACCCAAAAGACCTATAGAGGGCAAGTTCATGGAGAAAGCTAGTAATCCCCAGGTGGTTCAGGCAAAATGTAAATTTCCGTTTATCTGATGCTCAAGTTCTTTTCTTGAACCACTTAAATTCCCTGTGTAACAGTCTGGCTTTATCATGCATCCTGAAGGAGTAAATTATCTACTTTTCTAGAGGCCAATTAAGTTTTCTAAATCAACAATGTACCATTTAGCAAATTACCTTTCAGTACACTAAAAGACTCCCCAGTAACCCAAAGAAGTTAATGTACCACCAAACAGTGGGCAATTTATTCCGTCCTTGCTGAGAGATCAGACAGCTGAAAGCATTAACAGGAGCTGTTGCAGGGATCACTGTGGAGCTGAGTCACTGCCTCAGCCATGTAGGGCTGGAGGTCCTGATCAGGGTGGAAGAGTGGGGGAGGTGGTATGAGGTGCAGTTATCTGTACTTTTCAGATCAACAGCCAGCGAGGTCCCAGTGGCATCCCTATAGGTCATCTGTGTGCACCACCTGTACATGTGGAAACATAGATAAGTCAGCAATCTGTGCTCTCAAAGAGTTATCTGGTTGTAGGTTTATATCCAAGTGTTTCTTTTGAAATAATCAGCACCCTCATTTTTCATGTCGTGACAATCGGCTATTCAGGCCTTCACTTTGTTATGAAATAGGATAATCTATTCCCTCTGAATCAAAAATAGCTACATGTAGATGAATGTACTAAATGTAATCTTTTTTGGGTATAACCTTTTTTCGTAAATTTACTGAAAAATGTAGTGACTCAGGCCTACTTGTTATTTACTATTGTTTTCTGTTGCTATCAGTATTCTACTAGAAAACGGTTTTCTGTTCTTTTTCCTTTTAACTACGGCTGTTATTTAAAAAACCATGCACATATATAAATAAATATAAGATAGCTGACAAATTTTAGAACACAGTCAAAATTATGGAGGAATGTTGAAAATGTAGTTATGCAAAAAAGGGAATAATTGTTTTGTGACCCAGGAATTTCTATTATACTCAAAGGCCCGTTTCTCAACAATGAAATTTTTTGGGGGTCTCGTCCTACTTTCGTTTTGATTTGAAACTCTTTTGGGAGATGATATGGGTAAGTAAGGTATAATCAGAGAATAATAAATTAAGCAAATTCTAGAAACAACATACATTACTTGTATAAGCATATAAAGCTTTGAACAGAGTATTTTTTTGTGCTACAAAATTAATGAGATTGCAAATCACATAGTTTCCTCCTTTGGTATGCAGCCCCAGAGTATTTGCACAGGAGCCTCAATGTAGTATGCTCAGCTAAGCCAATTACTGCCCCTCTACGTATAGAGCATGGCTGTATTTTAGGAGGCTGAGCCTCAGGAGCAACATGGCACTCAAATAAAAATTTTAAGTGTCAGTCTGAGACTATATCATAATTATTCCTGATGAATGTGGATTTTGAACGTTTGGACCAAGGCCACTACATGGAAATTAAAAGAAAAAAAAAAGGTTGGCACGTGATGAATTACTTAGCGTTTCTTTTTGTAAAGAATAAAAGCTTCCTGGCTGGCAGTGAAGGATTTGTGATCTGTATGGCAGTATTTTGAACAAGGAGATCTTTTATAAATGCTGTCCTTGTATTTAGAAAATCATTATGGGATGCAGCTGCAGGTTTTAATGGCTTTTAATAAAATATGTTAGAAAATGCATTAACACTAAATGTCTAACATGAGATCCAGGACACTATAAAGCATCATTAAATTCACATATTGGTTGGCTAAAATAACATATGTGTTCCTGTAATCCTAGTGGGTTTGTAATTTTTAGGGTATTTTGGAGAAAATTTCAAGACAAATAAAATTTAGTAAGATTAGTATAGAAGAAATCTGTTAATAAGCAATAAAGTTTCAGATTTATAACTGATAAAGCATTGAACACCCAAGTTTCGAAACTATGTACAATTGTAAAATAATCTTCACATGTAGTACACCAAAATATAATATTTCAGCTATTTTTGATTAATTAGTCTTTCATTAAGAAAAAATGGATATACTCTATAAGAGAAAATAACTTACAAAAAAATCTGTTTAACATTTGTCTTGCCTAGTTTACTATTAATTCTTGTTTTCAACATCCAGTTGCCAGGATACCAATGAGAGGGCAAGTGCAGCTTGTCAGTCAGAGACTTCCTTTTGGTAGTTATTTGTTTATACAGTAAAGATTCATTTTAAAAACTAAGGTGGATCACTGAGTTCAAGAAGATTAAAGTGTAACGGAGCGTAGCAAAGTCATATTACAGTCAATATGTCATTTCTGGACAGAGCTGGAAATGCTCCTTATTGATTGCTATGTCTAGTTGGCCCTCGGGAGATATGTGATATTAGTTATGATTTTAAAGTTCAGTTCATGCCTGAGTTTAAGCATAAGCATTTGGGTAATGTTTATATTTGAAGAATGGCGAAAGTTGAGCGATTATCAATGGACATAGACTTTTTAAACTCTAGCATAGAAAAGGGAATTGAGTAAAGGAGCCAGAGAAGAAAGAGGGCAGGGTGAAAGGTTTTCTAATCAAGGCATAGCAACATTGGATTTAGACAATTCTGCGTTTCCTATTTTTATTTTGAGATCATTAAGTTAATGTTAAGGAAGTTACAGAGTAGTTTAGTGGGGTACTTCATATCCTGATGTAATAATATCTTCCACATTTGAGTTTGGAGTTCGACCCAGGAATTGATATTTGTGCAATACTACTGTGAAAATCAGAAAACACCTCTTCTTTCGGTCTCACCAGTGTTCACCTGGACTCATCTGCACTGTGAATATGTATTTCTGTATAATTGCTCCACATGGAATTCTTTAGAATCACATTCATAATCAGGATACACAATGATTTATCAACAGGGAAATGTTCTCTTTATAGTGTGGCTCAGCCCACATGTCTCTGTTTTCTGTCCCTGTGATTTTGTTACTTGGGATGACTCTTTTCATCGGATCATTTAGTTTCTAACATTCCACATTTACTGAGGCACTGCCTTTGAGGTGCAGGTTTCAGCCTTTAAGTAGTTTGTACTTTTGTAACTGAGAACCCACTGATATATGGATTTACTAGTTTGTTTGCCAGTTTCCTAGTTGAAGGACATTTGCATTGCTTTTTGGTGGATGTTAACACCCGAAGAGGTGTTAAACACATATGCACAAGATGGTTTGTTATACAGTAACATAGATGTCTTTTTCTGTGTCTAACTTCTGTCAAAGATGTTAGCATAGCAACATATGTTGAACAGGTTAGCAATGTTCAAGAGAGAGCCTAGACTTTGACCCAGTCATGTTTCATTGCATTTCAAATGCTGACGTTCCACCACTGAATAATAATTTCATTCAATACTAGTTTCTTTTGGTCTATTAAGCATCGATTTCTGATATGTAGCAAGCATAAAACAGAGTAATTTTTAAAGAAAACTCTGACAGAAATATTGGTATATTGATATCCTGAGATCCTAAGTGCCATATTTTCTCAGTTTTCTAATCTCCTACATATATCACATGAGCAAGAAAGGATGAATTAGAGAAAATTTCAAAAATCTGTACATACTCTGCCCAAATAAATGTTATTTACAATGTATATTCTTAGGAATCTCACAAATGCATTTGTAAAGTTGAAGTGTACATTGGTTTATAAAATAACTGTGCCAAGGCACAGATGTTCACCAAGCGTTGTGTTTTTCTCCTCTGGGGATTGACCTAGGCTTCACCAATCAAGGACTCTACCATTGACCTCCCATTCCAGCTCTCACCAAGGGATTTATTTGTTTAGAAATGGTGCAGGCCAGGATGGTGTGAGACTCATGTTCTATCTACTCAATGGGGATTACAGATTTATATCAAAATAGGATCTAATTAAAAAATAAAATAAAAACCACAAGTCTTTTTAATAAGTGGTTTTGAAACACTTGAACATCCACATGCGGTAAAAAGGATTCTGAAATATACCCTTTTCTCCTAAATTAGCTTATAATGAATCATCTACCTAAATGTGAAACACAAAACCAACAAAGCTCTTAACTATAATGTAGGTGAAAATCTGTACAGCCTTGGATATATAACTAACTTTTCTTGGTATAGCATTAAAGATACCATCTGAAAGAGAACTTCTAGATAACCTGGATTCATCAAAATTAAAAGCTTCTCTGAGAAACCAATATGCAAAGAACAGTAAGGCAAGCTACCATGTGGGAAAGAAAATTTTCAGTACTGTACCTGATAAAGGAGTATTATCCAACACACATAAAGAATTCTTAAGATACAATAGCTAAAAAGTCAACTCAATTAAAATTATGTAAATGATCTTTAAAAATAACTCAAAGGAGATATCACAGTTGGCAGATAAACACACAAGTATGTTTTCCATGCCACATTTAATTAGAAAAATAGTTAAAATTGAACACTAAAATAAAAATACTAGTACAACTATAATATTTACTGAAATAAAAGAAAAGTAAAATGGCCAGATTCTAAAACACTAACACTATTGGAGAGGTCATTCAAAAACAGGAGCTCTTGTTCGGTGCTGATAGCAATGCCCAGCAGGACAGCCGTCCTCTCCAGACAGTTTGGCAGTTTCTTCTAAGTCTAAACTCGTGGTTACTGAAGATCCAGTAATCATAGTACATGTACATACCCAAATGAGTTGAAAACTTATCTACACACAAATTTTTACAGGAATATCTATAACAGGTCTATTCATAAATACTAAGCTTTGGACAACCAGTAAACCCCCAAGGAGGTGAATGGATCCATAAACTGTAGCATAGATGGACAAAGTACACTATGTGACATTAAGACGTGTTCATGTGTGCTTATATCCACAGATTGGTGCAGCTCTTAATCTTTGTCAGCAGAGCTTCTTATTGTAGTAGGTAATAGTTGTTGTAGAGGAACATTCTGTTCATTGTGGAAAATAAACAACTGTGAGACTGAGCCTTAGATGGGATAGCTCTATCCACTCCCTACCTTCATGGCTTAGGGAACATTGAACAAAAGGTGCAGAAAGAATGCTAAGAGCCAGAGGAGGGCTGTGCAGTGCTGTCATTCTAACATCACATGTCTGTTTTACACATGAACCCATGGCAGCAGAGACTACCCACACAAGACCTGAACAAGATCCAGCCAGCAAAATATTCCAAGCATGGAGGAGGGAGGGCCGCCCAAGGCCACATCCCTGGCTGAGGAGTTCAATAACAGTTGTTGGCTGCTGGGTGAAGGAGAGTCACTTTTATTTAGGAGTAGAGTCACTGGAAGGTTGTCCATGCTCCAGTGATGGCCATATGCCATTGGTTTGGGAAGAGTGAGAATGATAAATACAGAGCACAGGGACTTTTGAGGCTAATGACACCACTCTGTGGGACTGTGATTGTAGACACATGTTTTCCTACATTGGCTAAGCCAATAAAATATGCAATCCTAAGAACAAGGCCTATAAGGCTGCATCAACTGGAACAAACAGGTGTATCTTTTGGCGGCAGACATCAATCACAGGAGGGTTGTAATGGGAACAGAGCACGAGAACTTTGTATTTTCTGCTCAATTTTTTCTGTGAATAAAAACTGCTCAGTTGGTAGAATGCCTGCCTAGCATGTTCAATGCTAGCACTGAATACAGTTATAATTCTGCACATCTGTAATCCTACCACTTAGGAAGCAGAAGGAGGAGGATCAGGAGTTCAAGGGCACCCTGGCATATTTGAGACCCTATGTCAAAAAGAGTCTTTAATTTTTTCAAAACTAGAAAATTCTCATGTGGTTAAAAATAAACATTTTTACCTGCAGTACAACAATTTTTTTTTTAAAGATTTGTTTTATGTATATGAGTACACTGTAGCTGTCTTCAGACACACCAGAAGAGGGCATCAGATCCCATTACAGATGGTTGTGAGCCACTATGTGGTTGCTGGGAATTGAACTCAGGACCTCTGGAAGAGCAGTCAGTGCTCTTAACCGCTGAGCCATCTCTCCAGCCCCCAACAATTTTTTTTTTAATGGAAAAATAATAATTATCACACCTAAGAAATTTTAGAGTACAGATAACTTTAAGGTAAATTTAAGACAAATACTTTTTAGAAAGTTAAAAAAAAAAGAATAAAATGACTAAGAACATAACTTCTAAAGACATAAAAAACCATAATGCAAAGTTGAAGAAAGGCAGCAATTAATATAAGGATGCAATTAATGTAAACAAAGAAAAACATAGCACAGAAAAGTCAAGAGGGAAACAACTGGTTCTTTAACAACGTAAGACCATGTGTGTAAGTGAATAAAGACGGAAATGAGGAGAGGCACACAAGGACAAAATGCGTCTGATCGAGAGTAGTGGTGTAAAAACCAGTCTACAACATAACAGACCTTTCATTCGCAACTTACAGATTGTAAGAAAACATAATTCAGTGAGGAAGAACAGTAAGCGCTTGGTTCACCCCGTTTTTGGCTGCGCATTGACTCTCATGAATAGGCAGGAGACCAGCCTCAGCTGTGCTGTTTGTTGAGAGAATGCTGGACTTGTGGAGCACTGCCCTGAGTTGAGACTGACTGGGGCAAACTAGCATGGCGTTCATAGCTTACAGCATTCACTTGAGTTTACCTGTGCTTCAAGATCTTTCCTACAGTGGTCTAGCGAGTGGCCGTGATCAAAAGCAAGTGATTCATGCAGGATTAAAGCCATCTCACGCCTCCTGACTGCAGCTGTCATGCCTTTAGTTGTTAAGAGCTTGAATCTGGCTGAGATGCCGACAGCAAGGATATCTCATTAAGCAACTCACCCCTTTGTTTTAGCTCACCGGACAGACTGTTGAAAACCTAACCAGAGGAGAACAGAACGCAGAGCAGACAACCAGCAATCTCTGTGGGCAAGAGAGGACATTGTTATGAAGAAGAATAAAACTACTGGCCCATATAGCTTTAAAGTCAAGTTGCACTGAGTAGTCAAAATATTCTAGAGGGTGTAAAAGAGAAGGCTGTGGTGAATGTTACACAGCTATTTTGCTTGGCTATGAAACGTTTCTGGCAACTTTGTGTATTGCAGTCTTCCTTCCTAGCTAATGGGGCTGCTTTCCTAGCTGGCAGAAACATTGAGAAGTGAGGCGTGATCTGAGCAAGTATGTCACTGGGCTGTGCCCTGAAGATTATTTGTGGTCCCTAGTCCCATTCCTTCTAGTGGCTTCTTGTCCTCCATAAGCCTACTTGTATCTACCATATATTGCTTTGCCGCGATGCTTAGCTTTGTCAACACCCATAGAGCAAAGGACTGCAAACTGCACTTAGGAAGCCATTAACGAAACAAATCTTTCCTCCTTTTAGGGTGTTCTCTCAGGCACTCCAGTCATAGAAGCATAAAACTGAGAAATACTTTAGATTTGATTTTTTTTCTACCTATACATGGAAAGAATCAAATACAAAGCACCATACCAAAAAAAAAAAAGTATTAACAAACTACATCCAGGAACACTTAGCAAGATCATTATGACTTAATTACATGTGTATCAGAAGACAAAACCATCTTTTTTTTTTTTTTTGATACTTTATTTACATTTCAAATGTTTCCCCCTTTCCAGATCTCCCTTTTGGAAACCCCCCTATCTCCTCCCCCTCCCCTGCCTCTATGAGGGTACTCCCCCACCCACCCACCCACCCACTCTCATCTTCCCTCCTTGACATTCTCCTATACTGGGGCCTCTTACACCCTCAGCCCCAAGGGCCTCTCCTCCCCCTGATGGCTAACAAGACCCTCCTCTGCCACATATGTGGCCAGCACCATGGGTCCCTCCATGTGTATACTTTGGTTGGTGATCCAGTCTCCCGGAGCATGGTGGGGTTGGAGGGTTTCAGGTCAGTTGACACTATTGCTCCCTCCATGGGGCTGCAAACTCCCTCAGCTCCTTCAGTCCCTTTTCCAACTCCTCCATCTGGGACCTCACGCTCAGCCTAACAGTTGCTGTGAAATGAATCTTGGGTATTCCGAACTTTTGGGCTAATATCAGCTTATCAGTGAGAACATACCCTGTTCATTCTTTTGTGACTGAGTTATGTTGCTCAGGATATTTTCAAGTTGCATCCATATGCCTGTGGATTTCATGAAGTCGTTGTTTTTATTAGCTGAGTAGTATTCCATTGTGTAAATGTACCATATTTTCTGTATCTATTCCTCTGTGGAGGGACATCTGGATTGTTTCCAGCTTCTGGCTATTATAAATATGGCTGCTATGAACATAGTGGAGCATGTGTCTTTATTACATATTGGAGCATCTTCTGGGTATATGCTCAGGAGTGGAATAGCTAGGGCTTCAGGTAGTATTATGTTCATTTTTCTGAAGGTCCACCAAACTGATTTCCAGAGAGGTTGTATCAGCTTGCAATCCCACCAGCAATGGAGGAGTGTTCCTCTTTCTCCACATCCTCGCCAGCATCTGCTGTCACCTGAGTTTTTGATCTTAACCATTCTGACTGGTGTGAGGTGGAATCTCAGGGTTGTTTTGATTTTCATTTCTCTGATGACTAAGAATGTTGAACATTTCTTTAGGTGCTTCTCAGCCCTATGAGTTTCCTCAGTTGAGAATTCTCTGTTTAGCTCTGTTCCCCATTTTTTCATAGGGTTTTTGGATCTCTGGAGTCTAACTTCTTGAGTTCTTTGTATATATTAGTTATTAGCCCTCTATCGGATGTAGGATTGGTAAAGATCTTTCCCCAATCTGTAGGTTGCCATTTTGTCCTATTTACAGTGTCCTTTGCCTTACAGACATTTGTAATTTCATGAGGTTCTATTTGTCGATTTTTGATCTTAGAGCATAAGCCATTGGTGTTCTGTTCAGGAACTTTTCCCCTGTGTCCATGTGTTCGAGACATTCCCCCACTTTGTCTTCTATTAGATTCAGTGTATCTGGTTTTATGTGGAGGTCCTTGATCTACTTGGACTTGAGCTTTGTACAGGGAGATGGGAATGGATCAATTTGCATTCTTCTTCATGTAGACTGCCAGTTGAACCAATACCATTTGTTGAAAATGCTGTCTTTTTTCCACTGTATAGTTTTAGCTCCTTTGTCAAAGACCAATTGGCCATAAGTGTGTGGGTTCATTTCTGGGTCTTCAATTCTATTCCATTGATCTACCTGCCTGTCACTATGCCAGTACCATGCAGTTTTTATCACTACTGCTCTGTAAGTACAGCTTGAGGTCAGGGATACTGATTCCCCCAGAAGTTCTGACAAAACCATCTTAATTATTTATAGAGTCACAGAGCTCTTAATAATTGTGAAAGGGCCAGCAAGATTGCCCAGTGGGTTGAAACATCTGCCTCCAAACCTGATGACCTGATTCGATCCCTAATCATTTGCTCCCATGGTGCAAGGAGAAAACTCATTCAAACATGTGTTCCTTGACCTCCACAAGCACATCGGCAGGCATGTGCCGACACATATGCACAAACTCATGTGATGCATGTACACACACAAATGAATAAATGTGCTTTCTTAATCTGATGAAGTCTATACAGCTACATATATATACATCTATTTACATGATTTAGTACTTTATTATATATGATTAACATATATTCACAAATACTGTAGAAATCATTATTTTTTTATTAGTTTTCTGGCTACCATAAGAAGTAATAGATTTTATAGTGGCATTTCCATACATATGAATGACCATATTTTGTTCTCATGAGGTTCCCTTCCCTATTGTCTTCCTGTGCCTTCTGGTTGTTTCTCTTTCCCCTCCAGATATCCCATTCTCTACTTTATTATCAGTTGCGATCCATTATCCTCTTTTACCTTTATTGTTAAGCTTTTTCTTCCTCACTCATGAGATTCTCTTTAGTTTTATGCCCTTCATATGAACACACACACACACCAACTTTTTGAAAGTAAAGTTTTTCTAACCATGTATTTTGATCATATTTTCCCTCCCCTAATTTCTCTCCACCTCCTCCTACATTCAGCTCTGAACCAAAATCACAAATAACCAAATAAAACAAAAAGCAAGAAAACACACACACACACATATACACACACACACATACACCCCAAAACACAAAAACAAAAAAATTGGAAACCATAAAGATGTATAACACAAAAAAAATGCCCAAACAAAGCAACGAGGCAAAGAATCTACAGAAATACCACTGAGTTCATTTGAATTGTGTTCGCTATCTAATGCTGGGCAGGAAGCTTACCCTGAGCTGTGGTTAACATATACAGTGAGATTGCATTAGATGAAACTATTTTTTTTTCTTTTGCAAGAGGATATCAATTACAGAGAACCTCTTGATTTGGGGTGAGAGCTCATGTCCAGGTCCCCTTCTCAGTGCTGGGACCAGGTCTAACTAGATACTGTGCAGGCTGTACAGGCACTGCACATGCTGTCAGTCTCTGTGAGTTCATTTGTGTATTAGTCCTGCTGCTTCTGGAAGACAGATTCCCTGGAGTCATCACTCTATCTCTAATAATCTTTCTGTCTCCTTTTTCACATAGATCCCAGAACCCTGAGGGGAGGGGTTTGATCAAGACATCCCATTTAGGACTGAGTGCTCCAAAGTCTCTATCTGTGCATATTTTCCCATTGTGGGTCTCCGTGTTTATTCCCATCTACTTCAAGCCGAAGCTTCCCTAATGATGGGTGAGCAATGATCTTTAGGTATAGCAGAATGTTATTAGGAGTCATTTGATAGCCATAAAATGTTCCTTTATCAGAACAATAGTATTTGGCTTTTCTTAGACCTATCTCTGTCTAGTGTCAGGTTCTTGGCATGGTTTCTGTCTCGTGGAATGGGCCTTTAATCCAACCAGAGAGGGTTTAGCAATCCCCACAATGCTTGTTCCCCTGTAGTGCCAGTATATTTTGCAGTCAGGTCACTGCTGTAGACTACAGAGGTTGTAGCTGGCTGCATGATTACCTTTCTCCTCTGGCATTGTGCAGAGTTACTTCCAGTGCCATAAATGCTCGCTAGTAGGACTGAAGCCTCTAGTTAGCCACTAGCTTTATGGCTCTATTTTTGATGAGCTATGTGAGTGATACACTAGGAAGTTTTAATCTGGGTTCATATAAGGGCAAACATGATGTTTGCCTTTCTGGTTTGTCTTGTTTTACTTACCACAGTGCACCATTCCATCTATTTTGTGCAAGTGTCATGATTTCATTTTCTTTATAGATGAATAAAATTCTAATATAAATAAGTACTATTTTTTCTTATCTGTTATTCTCTTGGTAGATGCTTAGGTGGGTTCTAGTTCTTGGCTGTTATAAACATTAAACATGGATGTGCTAGAATCTCTGTGTTATATTGACTTAAAGTCATTCTCCTATACACCCAGGAGAGGTACACTTGGGTCACACTATAGCTCCGTATTTTACTTTTAAGGCAACAGCACAATGATTTCCATCCACAGTGACTCTCAATGTTTGCATTCACTCCTACCAGCTCTGCGGAAGCGTTCCTCTTTCTTCAGTCCTCAGCAAAACTTGTCATTTATTTTCTTGACGATACCCATTCTGATTATGGTGAGATCGTTACAAAGCTGCTTTAATTTGCATGTTTCTGATGGCTAATGGTACAAAACTGCTTTTTAACCATTGGCTATCTAAATTTCTTAGTTATTTAATGTTTCATTGTTGGACAATTTCATACATTTACGGGAATTTTATTTATTCTTGTATCCTCATTCTCCCCTTCAATTCATCCCCACGTCCACCACTGGAGACTTCCTTTTTGACAAGTGTACTTTCAACTTTTATGCCGTGTGTGTGTGTGTCCCAGTGAGTTTAATTAGAGTTTATCGCAGGAGTTTAGGTAGGGCTACACCACTGAATAAATTGATAACCTTTCCCCAACAACTGTTAGTTGCCAGCTGTGTGTGTGGCCTCGCTGGTACCTCTTCTGCCCATGATAAAATGTCAACAAGCTCTATGTGGTGCAGATATTGTACACATAATGACAGTTGAGAGCAATAGCCTTGTCACGTCCAGAGACATTTTGCTATACATCTCCCCATCTTGTGGCTCCTACTTTATTTCCATATCCTCTTCCCCACTGCTCTTTATATTTCTCAGGGAGTGATATAGATGGCTCATTAATTGAGGAATACTTTACAGCCTTCGAAGGTTGGCAAGTTACGGGTTTCTACTTTAGCTGCACCCTCCTCCCCACACTGCAGTAAAAGCTTTTAGTCATGGTGTTTCAGCACATCAACAGTAACTGAAACTATCCTTCATATCTGTCTATCTCTCTACCTCTACCTATCTCTATTCTATTTTATCTATCATGTATGTATGTATGTATATATGTATGTATGTATGTATGCATGCATGTATGTGTGTATCTATCATCAATCAATCTATCATCTGTTTATCTATCTATCTATCTATCTATCTATCATCTATCTATTAATTGTCTATACCCATTCATCACTTGATGGACTTTTTGGTCCATTCATTTTGGTTTTGCTGCTTGGGACTTAAATGAGCACCTTATACATGTAGCCAAGGTAAGGACTCGACAACTCAGCTACACCCCAGTTCTTTCCTTTTTTTTTACTATTATCATTACAATGACTTATATAATCATCTTATATAATCACATAAGTTTTATGTGATTGTACATTTTCAGGTTTTGTGGGTATACACCTAGTTGGATCATGTAGGT